>MU617304.1:0-16385 GCA_025201705.1 Dissophora ornata
AATTCCAAAGATGACGCTTAGAAACTGAAGTGCAAATGGGGGGGGGGGAGGAAAAAAAATATATGGAGAAACAAAACTTACGTCCTGAGAGAACTGGTATGGAACGAGCCAGGTGATGGTCTGGCCCTTGATCTCGGCCTGGTAGTAAATTCCTTTGATGGACAGGAACACCTTTCTCAAACTCCTCGTGTGCAGGACATAGTGCTGGAACTCTGCCGCAATACGCTGGCAGCTCTCAATCGTCTCAGCCTTGATCTTGTCAGTCTTGGGCATGGTCGCAAACAAGAAGATCATGCACAAGCAGTCATCAAGATCACGGAGGGCATCCGTGAAGGTTGGGTAACGTTCCTTGATGATGTGGTCGAGCGTGTAGATCGGCTTGTTCTCGGCCAAGGTTTTGGCAGTGCTGTACTGACCCTTTGACATGATCTTGGCCATCTTCTTTGCAAATGTCTTGTACTCACGGAACTTGCCCAGGATAGGCTCATGCATCAGGTACTGGATATCCTTGGAATAGTAGAAAGTAGCGGGTGCAGTTGATCCCTTGTTGGCCTTCTTTTTGTTTTTGGGCTCGCGAGGGTAAATTCCCTTGAGAATACAGAGACGACTATGATAAAAAAGGACAACGATTCGGTCAATTGATAAAGCAATGGATGGTCCAGTGAGGTAGAGTGGTGGCATGTTGGTCGAGGCAGGGGGGGGTGTTGCTGTAAATAGCCCTACCGAAAGTCAGCAAGAGTGACCTGGAGCTTCTTCAGTGCCTGGTTACGGGTGATATAGTTCACGGCCGCACCGGACTTTCCCTTCTTGTGAAGCTTTGCCATGGTAGGTTACGAGGGTGATGGAGAGAGGATGGGGAAGAGGGATGGAGCAAGGAACGATGATGGGCAGAAAAAGATGCGCACTAAAGGACAGGGAGGGAGGGGTCGCAGTGGGGAGGCACTTTTTTTTTTCTTTTGAGGCGAGAGCTACGAAAAACAACAACAATGTCACGTGCCTATAGTGGCTTTCGTGCGAACGCGGTCACTCGCGATCCACCAATCCTCGAGGATGTCTTTGTGTTACCGGAAGAAATACTTCACGCCTGACTACCCACATCTTTGCCAGACCAGGACAATGCTTCATCACCGTCAATACCAGCATCAAATGTAATTGTGAACAGTGGGATATTGTACATTTTACAGGACTATGCAATAATAATAATAGAGATCCTTGAAGGATGGGGAATAGGCACTAATTGGCGTCTTCCTCTCCATCTTCTTCTTCCTCTTCCTCTCCCCCTTCCTCGTCATCCTCCTCCTCATCTTCTTCGCCATCTTCTTCGGCATCATCGGCGTCTTCACCGGCACCCTCAACGGCATCCTCACCGGCATCCTCACCGGCATCCTTATCTTCATCCTCAGCCTCGCTTTCGTTATTGCTCGAGGATCCACCTTCTTCTTCTTCTTCGTCCTCATCCTCGTCAGCATCTGCCTCGTCTGCATCTGCTTCTTCGTCATCTACCTCCTCTTCTTCGCTATCATTTTTCTCCTCTGTGTCTCTTTTGACATCGGCACCATCCTCAACCTCTGCCGCATCGTCGTCTTCACTTCCAGAGGCTTCTTCTTGCTCCTGATCGCTTTCTTCAGCTTCCACTTCCGGCTCTGAGTCCTCGTCGTCTTCGTTTTCATTCTCTTCCACTTCCGCATCGCTGTCATCGACCGACTTGTCGCCGTCACTTTCTTCCTCTTCATCCTCACCTACTTCATCCTCACCTACTTCCTCCTCACCTACTTCCTCCTCGCCTACTTCCTCCTCTTCGTCGTCGTCGTCTTCCTCTTCCTCTTCTTCTTCTTCTTCCTCCTCCTCCTCCTCCTCACCATCTTCATCATCTTGACCCAAGACGTCTCCTTTGGTAGCAGTCTCAGCATCGCCTTCCTCCTCGTCTTCACTCTCATCGGAGCTTCCGCTCTCCTCGGCGGCGTCGCTATCTCCATCCTCGTCTTCATCAATCTTCTTGACGCCGACTTGATCCACCTCCATATCTTCAGTCTCTTTGTCGTCTCCGCCCTCGTCCACCTGATTGTTGGTATTGTTGGATTGTTGTTCCTCCGCATCAGACGCCTCACCGTCCTGCATTTCAACATCGACATCTCCATCGGCATCTGACTCCCCGCCACTATCGCCCGGCGGTGTGCCCTTGTTCTCCAGTACTTCCGTAGACGCTGCAGCCGCTGTAGGTTCATGATGATTGGCATCTGGAAGAGTGTTGGACACTACAGACGAGGGTGAAGAAGCTGCGGAAAGAGATGATGACGACAGTGGCGAGCCAGCGATCGACAGAGATGCAACAGATGAGAGGTCATCGCCTAGAACATCCTCCTCCTCGTCTTTGGCCTTGCCGCCTTTGAGATTACGATTCACTGGCCGAGGTTTGAGCTCTTTGGTCAGAATCGTTAGACTTTCGCTGCCCGCTATTGTTGCCAAACTGGACTCTGCGTTCAACTTTTTGATCGTGCCGTTTCCTTTGCTAGTCTTAGGTGACTTTGCTCCGTTGGGTCCGTGATTAGCGAGAGATTCGGAAGTGGGATCCGCTGAAGCTACACTAGCCTCGTGCAGGGGGCTCTTTCCCTTACCGGCTGTGTTGCTAGCCTCTACGTCGCTGGCAGTTGACGTGACGATTTGAGTGTGATCCGAGCTTATATCATCCATCTCCACGTCCTTCTGCAAAGTGGCTCCTTCGGCCATGTGCGTCCCGTTCGACTCTTGAGTTGTCTCGGGTGTCACCACTTTGACCTTGGGGGGCCTGCCACGCTTCCCTCCGCGCACCTTTGGCGCGCGTGACTTCTTGTGGCTCCTGCTAACACTCGATGTCCTGGGCTCGGCCGCGGCCTCTTCCTGTGCAGTGCTGATGATCTCTGATATAGTTGCTTCCTCGTCACTGTCATCGTCATCATCCCTTGGCGAGCTGGATTCGGTGGGCAGGGAGGCCATGAGACCACGTTGGAGCAAAAATGGTGCCCACTTCAACTTCTCTGGGTTTATGACAGGATATCCCTTCTGGGCGACCTTTCGACAATAAGTGTCGACCTCATTCCAGTCTACCACAAGCTCATGGCGAAGAGGCGGAACAGAGTTGGAACGGTTCCTGCCATGCTTTCCTTTTGATTTTGAATCGGTAGATTTTGGTGGGGGTATAGCACGGATCATGTTATTGGTCTGGAGGGTGGTGACAATATCGTCGACTGTCATGGCGGTCTCTTGGCTCAGCTCATCGATCGAGACACGGTGTTTCCGGCTTTCGTCTTTATGAATGGCAAGCAGTCGTTGGAATAAGACCGTTTTCCAGTAACTCCTGTATGAGAGAAGACCGAGCGATGACAAAGGCTTCTCTGGAGATCCGGTTTTGATCTCACGTTTCGAAAGCAAGTAGCCTATATTTGAACAAAGGTAATGCAACATAAGGATCGAACGCATGGGCAGTGATACTTGGCCTTGATTGAGGCTGCTCTTCAAACTCATCCATCCTGAAAATTGGCAACTTACTGAAATCAATGAGGAGGTTACCGTAGCCTTTCCTTTGATGGATTGGTAATGTCAGAATGCAAGACACATTGTAGTCCATGGCTGACCGTTTTTCCTGGGATGGTGCAACCGAAAATAAAATGTTACTCACCGGATCGTTCAAACCAACGGCAGCATCATCAATACATGTCCCGTGATACATACCTTTGAGAAGTAACCCACAAAGTGACAACCCAGATCCCCAGACTCTGTCATGACGTAAAACAGGAATGGCTCGACATCGTAGTAAAGCGTTTTGTGATCCAAAAACATTTTTGCTAATAAGCAAAGGTTTTGGCAATAAATCTTATTCTTCCGCCCATCTACCTCAAAAATCGAGATATTGCCTTCTCGATAAATTTCGTCGCCAGGAGGATGTCGCATCACGCACTTCAACTAAAAACAGGATTGGGGGAAAACCAGCAGTGAGAAACCGGGTTGCTAAAACTGCATTTGAGGGGAGCGACCAGGTAGTGTGAGATGGAATCCTTACCCTGTGGCGACCAGCCATGAAGGAACTCTTCATGTACTTCAGACAGAACTCGCATATGTACAAAATTGGGTGCTGGCTGTACTCTTCTGGGTATGGCGCCACGTACCAAGTGTCGATCACCCAATCTCCAAACCGAATCTTTTTGATTGCTGCGACCGGCGCGGAGTACGCTGAGGAGCCTGCTTCGGGTGCAGCATCAACTTGCACATCCTTGACAAGTTTCTATTCGTGATGACAGTCGAAATGATAAGCAAGGAAGAAATACACTCGGGCACCATTGGGCAACGACGAATTACCTCCGCAAGATCCTTGGCTTTCTCAAATCTCAATTTGTCCCTGGCATCTGGGGTAGTGTGTGAAACGTCCCCTTCTTCCTCGGTTAGATGTGGTCCGAATGGGTGTGCATCTGCATTGTCGTCCTGCCCAGCAGCCTGATGTTCAGACAGTGAAATTTCCGCTGTAGCCCCACCGCGCACAGTGTCATCATCCGATCCTTCTGGGCTATCTTCGAGACCAGCTATCTTCTTACGACCCTTGCCCCGCACCTTTTTCGGCTTTTTCTCCTCCGGGGCAGGATTGGCTGCTGCTGCGGTGGTTCGCATGGAGAGTTTCCCGTTTGATGTGGCCAGTGTGAGTTGTTTGGAATCGGATCCGGCCTTAGAGTCCTTCTTGCGCAATTTTTTGGGTGGTATTAAATTGGAGCTGGGATCGGTCAGAGTTGACTGCGCTGAGGCTGCCGGTTGTGTTTTCGGTGTACGACCCCTCCTTTTAGCGGCGTCTGTTGTCGTAGTTGATGTCGAGGATGATGATGATACAGCAGGTATTGAAGACGTGGATGAACTTGAGCTGGCGCTGTGTTTTGAGACCGGGATTGGGATAATGACTATTGCTCTTCCAGAATCTTTGATTTTCTTGGGAACAATTACAGCACGCCTTGGTGTTGCAGTGGCAGTCCCTGACGTCCCCTGCTCGTCCTCAGATTCTACGATGCGTACTTTTCTCCGATCCTCAGATCTTTTTGAGCCTTTCCTCTTTGATGTCGATGTTGGAGTAAGAGTGGTTGCAGTTGTCACAGGCGCCACAGCTGTCGTAGGATCTATAGCTGACGAGGTCGGTGTCTTCCCGCGGCCGTTAGTCAATTTCTTTTTCTTTGATGATGAGGAGGAAACTCCTTTGTAATCTGCTGGTATCTTTTCCGGGTGTCGCTCTATGCAGTCATCGCAGTAAAAGTCGTCTATTTAAAGACAGTAACGACCAGCAAGCGCGTTAGTATTATAGACTCTGAAGGGCATCCAAGTTGATCATATCCCCTGCGCAGCAAATGAGATCATACGTTGTGGCACGGCTGATAGCGGGGTGTCCAGGCAATAGCAATGCCAACCTCGATCGCAATTCTCGCACATCATCATTTTGTCCTAGGGATTGAAAGAATGAACGACGTAAACGATCAGAAACATTGCTTTGCTGGCGGCGGTCATGAAGAGCGAGCGCAAGCACGATTGTCTCTGCGCCAAGAGCCGTACCTCGTTGTTAGATGACTGACATTTCTGGCAAGTCTTGCAATGTACACACTGCCACGGTATTTCCTCTTGCAGCGCCAGTTCTGGCTGAAGCCTAATACATGTCGGATGCCCTGTATCGGACAGGGATGACAAAGTAGGAAGTTCAGGCACAATGTTTGCGTAGCAGAAGTGCAAATCAGGGGAACAACGGCGGCAAAGGAGGAGCGGAGCTTGTTCAGATTTATGGATGTGATGCAAAAAAAAAAAAAAATAGGATAACCATCAAACAAGCAGGGGAACGCGTTATTGTCGGGGCACAACATACAGCTTTTGTGACAATCCGTGCAGGTGATGAGATCCTCATAAACATCCGGCGAGCCATCCTTCTCGGGGCCAAAGAGGCACTTTGCGCAACCTGACAGTTTGGGTGGCCCTATAGCGGCGGACTAAAACAGGCGCGTTTTGCGATGTTAAGAAGGAGTAGAGAGTATGCAATTAAGCCGCCCTCTCTTGTCAAAGTCCGAGCTTCTCTGCGCCTATTCAATGCCCTGAACTGCCTACCTTTCGCTTGGGCCGGCTGGGTTTGTTGTTAGATGGCATTCGATCCTGCGGATAAATGTCGCGTTGAGAATGACGATGGATTAGGGCCCAGGGTCCAGGCGGGTCTGAGATTGTGTCTTGATGATAATGCGCAGGGATTTATAAGGGGATGACGGCGGCACCTTGGGGACATCAGCACCTCCATCATGCAACCCTCCAGAAAAGGATGGATTCGGCACGTGACTCGGCCATATCGAAAATTCAAGCCACAGCTCCATGACCAAAGCAAGATTTGGTGCTGCCTGTCATTGCGAACTTCGCCCAACAACTCAGTATGTAATTGAAGCCAGCGGCATGAGTATATCAATTACAAGGAGAGGGTATTTATTGGATACTGACAATATGAAAACAAGGGTGGCACAAGTGGTAGGATAAGGTGAGCAAGACTTGTACGTCCACAGAAAATGTCTCTGATAGAGCCACCTCGCGTTCTCTAGCCCTGCTTCACTAGGCGCATCGAGTTAGACAGACGCGGGGTTCCTTGGGTCCTCAAGTGTTCGATGCTATACTGCTCATGGGGTGACAGAGGGGTGGAAGGGTCATAGATCTCGTTGAGGATTGCGGCCATCCGGACCCCACCCATGGCAATCAATCTTTGAACCAGGTATCCATTCTCCTCGCCTGTGACAGTCTCAAAGTAGTCAGTGGAGTAATCCCGATTAGGGTCATAGTCCTTCCAAACGAATGTGCAGTCCATCTTGTTCATAACTCTTGCCCACTCCGTTGGGCATAACGCCGTGGGGAGCTCAGTGCCAGACCAAGGAGTATCGCTGGGGTTCTCTGCGGGGTCGCAAAGAGTCCAGTTATTAGCCTCTGGTAGCCAAACGTTATGAGTCATATCAATCATGTCATCCAGGTATGCCTTTGGGTTGTTGTCATATCTGTCTTTGACATCTTTCTGTTGATCGGCACAATATTAAGACAAGAATAGGAGAGAGAGAGAGTTGTTTGTCAAAATTCATCGCTCTTGCTAAAAGTTTCATGAACCCAATCACAGCACTCTGTGCTATCCAACTTACCAGAATAAGCTGTCCATCCCAGATCCTGTGCAAGCTGCTCCTGGCCCGGCCCCATTTTGCTGAAGCGTCATTGCCGCCACGCAGCTTGCCAGAGGCGTGCAAAGGCTGGTGGATATCGCCCATAAAATGAACAAAAAATCGAAGCGCGTCCTCACGACTAGCCTTTTCTTCAGGGGTGGTGGGCTCCACAAGTTTGTAATGCAGCAGCTGCGATGTCATATTGAGGACGCCATTGACGAGGTCCTTGCCGGCATATACGTATTCAAACTTGCAGGCATCGGGTGGGTTGTCTCCTGGAGTATTGACGAAATGATAGACAGATGCCCATCTATTCAGAAGTCCATATCAAGGATCCAATAGAAAAGGGTGGAGTTGAACAACTTTAGATCGTTTGTTGAATATATAGACCCTACCGTTTGATGGTATTAAGAACAGTAGGTCGGCGTTACCTATATTTGGCTTGACCTTTGATCGTGTCAGCCCACGGTGCAGCTTTTGCGAGAAGGCCATTATAGTACGGCGACAGGATCATCTTGACCTGTCTGGACGTCTCGGGTGTCAAGAAAAGCTGCGCAACCTGTCCCGTCAATGTATGACCTGGTATAACGGAAGGTATCGAACGCCACAGCGCGTGTGAGATTCAATGCGATGGTGAGACGACCCACTACAGAGAATTAAAGGGTACATGACATACCAAGAATGCCATATCCATGCACGCTGTTCAAGGTCAGAAGTGAAAGAGAGGCTGCAGCTACAAGCGAAACTGAGAAACGCATATTGTGCAACGATAACGAGGGGAGAGTGATAGTTCAGGGAGATGTGTGTAGATGTACTTGAATGTCGAAGGATGAGGGAATAGAATCAAGGAATGAGCAAGCTGTGGATGAGAAAGAGGTGCCAAGTAAAAGTGGGAAAACCCATGAATAACCGGACAGTTTTAAAGGTTTAAGGAGGAACATTCCCGTACCGCGTGAGGTCCTCCAAATGACAAGCGTGTCAGCCCGCTCAGCTGTTAACAGTGCTCTTCTTATGCATGAAGTGCGTAAAAGAACGGCAGCTGGCCCATAGCTGACACAATACGGTTTCCAGTCATGCGGGCACGCTTTGTCACGTTTTTGTCCGATCTGGTTGGTTGGATAGAGTTGTAGTTTTGTACTGTACACAATGCTTTCGTAGATTCCGCACCTTGTGGGCTATTAGCCCTCGCTTCCTGAATGGACGTTGCTCCTGCGCGTGAATCATACAGGACTTTAGTGAACACATTTTATTGTTCAATGCACTGTTCTGAAGCCACTTGCTCATGGTACTGACGACTTGTATTCCTGTTCCCATTTTTCAATGTCAAACTCTGGAAAGAAGAATCCAATCTCGTTCTTTGCAGTATCGACCGCGTCTGCAACATGCAAGTGACATGGCACAAGGTGAGGTTAGTTAGAAACAAGGGTCGATTGCCACTCCTTTCGGCCACAGATCTGGGAGATAAATTTTGAACAATACCTGATCCGTGGAAGGAGTTTCTTGTATCTGTCATGCCATAAAGCGCCCGCAGGGTATCTGGGGCGTTAATGCGAGCACTATTTAGGAGGGGAGGGGGTGGGAAGTCAAGAAATGTTCCCGCGCTTGCATACGGACGAAAGTCAACATTTTGATGAAGTGCGGGCTGTCTTACCGCGGAGGGTGTGTAGGACCGATGAGGGATCGCCAGTCAGGGATGGCATTGGGTTTCTCAAGGATCAGCGCGTGAAAGTGTCCACTGTGGGTGCATAACAATGGGTCGAGCAGATAAGAGTTCAGATAAGAAAGCTCTGGGCCGACATGCGCACAGTCTGGACCCTTATTGATATCAATGTCAAAGGTTTACCTCGTCATGTAGCCACATAACCGCTCAAAGAAGAACTTTCCGCGGTGCTCGCCATAGAATTCCTCGGCGTCGCTCTTTGACCAGAGCAGGTGCTTGTGTGCCACGATGTTGAAGTCATTCTGCTGAATGTGAGCAAAGACCTTGTTGACCTTGACGCTGTTCGCAGTCAAGTCCGGCTTGAGCAATGCGAGTGTAAGCTGGGTCAATGGTCGTGGTGGCATCGGATCAGGCAAGTGGTTCAAAATAAGCGATGCGCTTTGCCGTTTCGGTGGCAATGTTTTTTTCAGTGCAGACTGTGTTCCTGAAACAGCAAACAGCAGTCTGGCCTTGCAACACAAATAATTGATACCAGCGTGAATAAACTTCACCCTTCGTCCTCAATGACAACCATTGTTGCCTCATGAACATGACAATGGACCATAGTCACAGCAATGGGATGGCAGCAAGAATGACCATGTCCCCAGCCCTTTCCGAGCTTTTGAGCGTCATCAGCACTACAACCAATCCCTCGAAAAAGGACTCATCTTCACTCGACCATTTGGTGGCGTTTCGGAAAAAGGCACAACCGCCTCTTTCCTCCAAAGATGTTACGATCGCATTTCGGACGTGCTTTCAAAGTAAGCAGCGCATTTTGTTCTCTTCAATTGCAGTTCCTATTAGTCAATCTAATATTCTCGATATTTTTGTAGATTTTCATCCCCACACCCTTTCAGATAAAGTCTTTGTCGTCGACTGGCTGTCAGATCTGGTGAAAACTTCGAGTGATGCCAAGGCGCCTACGGCCGTCATTCTGGAGCTATCCAAGGTGCTAGCCGTCGTCCATAAGCTCGTTTATTGAGTATAATGTGCAGCGATCTAACATGTTCTCTTGTGACCACAGGTGTCGGTTCAACTCAATCTCAATCGACAAGAGACGGAGGAATGGATGCCGGTATAAACACAACTAGCTTGACGCGGTTGCACAATAGACGCTTGAGCCAATTTACAACCTCGATAACCTTTAACAACTTTCAAATGACATCTAGCTCCTGACCAGTCTCTGTGCATTGACCAACTCGTGTCTAGGCGCTGTGCGGAGACTCACTCGGCCAGCGCTTACTGCATTTCTAACAGATCAGGCATTTATGACCCTAACCTCGATCATTCTCGATACTGGCGTCCGAGTTTTCAGAGTAAGGCTTCGTTCTCTGAACGTGCATAAAAGTGACCGGATCCGTACTGACTTTTGTTACTTCGTAGCATATCGATAGAAGTCAAGTTAAACGAGAGCGGTCAGACGGGTACATGACATGGAGCCAGATGACGTTAAATCTCACAAAGAACTTTCAAGAATTTGTCGGAGACCAGGTGCAGCAAAATATTGAGCTCAGAGCACACGCAGGCAATGCGACCATCCACAGTAAGTCTGCGGAGCAATTGTTTTTCCTGTCAGTGGTGATGAATAACACGATGCTTACACAACACCCAGTTTGTAATATGCTTCTAAGATACGCAGAGGAAGCTCGATCAGAGTACGCGTATTTGAACTTTGCACTCAAGTGTATTGTATCGTTGATCCCCAATTGCGAAGAGAATGCCGCGATTCGTCTTGATGTAGGTTATTCTGATAGTAATTTTCGTGTTTCCGCTGGAAGGGCGGAAAGTATTAATGTGTCCATATCTATGCCTGTTTACAACACCTAGACACAAAGCGCCATCCGACTACTGTGTGATGGCATCGTCAACTCATTTCTGGACATCTACCGGACCTGCGCTCAAAGCTTCGAGGTGAACAGCACTTATATCACTAGGCGCTGGACATTAGCACGATTTTATATAGCTCACCTTCGAACAATCGCCGGCTCATTATTCAAAGACATTTGTGGTTCCGGGAATGAAGCCATGACAAGCAGAGGCCAAGTCCGTTACTTGCTGTTTTTCATGAGAGGGTAAGGTGGAGGGGTATTTGTCGAGACTTGTACACATGCCATTACTGCATGAGGCGAACGCTCGGCAGCTCACAGTCACTTCACTCTTCACTCTGGTCTCCTAGACGATTCATATCCTGCGATGTGATAAAGAAAAACCACCCTGATATCCAATCGGAGATTGTGAAGTTCGTGGGTGCAGTAGAGGAAGTATTGGTGTCTGCATTATTTGGGTCCAAGGGGGCTTCGGATGACAACAAAAGAGCCCTCGTTCACGAATTCGCCATGGCATCAGAACCCCGTGCAGCGTTCGACTCCGCCGAGCCTATGTCAGAATATGAGTGGGATGTGGGCCGGCTAAAGTTTCTGCTCAAGACGTTGTCAATATTTGACGAGTTGTCTCCGGTGTTACAGCTCCAGTTGTATCCAGCTCAAGGCACTTCATCGCAAGGCTCCTTACTTGACAGAATTATAGACTGCGTTAATGCCATTGGTTTGCGCGAATTCGTACCTATGGCCTTCGGCGGTGCAGGGCAGGAGAATAGCGACCTCTATTTTCGACTACTCTCTGAACTGTGTACTTTCGCTTGTTTGGCACAACCCAAACAATTCACAAGACTGCAGGTCAATATGGTCGGCCTTGTTCTCGGCCGTTCGGAGATATGGTCTCTCATTGCAAGAGACTGGTGGATCTGTATGTCTGAGAAGCTCGGTCAGGTGTTCACAACAAACCAAATACTAGTCCTCATAGAACTGGTACGTAATTCTTTCTCCATTGATGTAGCGCGTTTTTAGTTTTCTTTGGCCTTTCCATTGACTCGGTTGCCCGCTCTATCAGTTAATATCCCTTCCTCTAGGAAGAACAAGCCGAAGGGTCGGAACACTTATTGGCTCCATGCTGCTGCTCTTGAATGACCAATCCCAGGTATTCAAAACGCTTCAACTTTTGCCTTTTTTTGTTTTTTTTTGTCGTGTTGCTTGTTTAACTAATCATAAACTGCTACCGCTGTTTGTTCAACCGTAGTCGCTCGTGATCACAAAGTTGATGGTCATGTTTGACAGGAAACCAGATCGGATTATGTACAGCCTTCTTTCATGTTTCCCGTTCGAATGCCTGAACACGACCGTACGTGATTAATATCATACTTTGGTCTTTGCGAAATACGTGCTTGGTCTTTAAATTAATCAACATCCGCATCACTCAGAATTTAGACTTGCTGGTGGACAGGTGCACGGACGGATGGAGAACTGCCTGTGGTCTTCTTAGCAATGAGCGTCTAGTGATCGAGGCTTTATATACCATGGTAATGCATGCCCCTTGATCCTGTACTTCACAGTCGCCTTTAGAAGTGGATTTTTAACGTATCCTGTCGTTTTAGCACCAATACGCTGCGTGCCTAGCTGCGGTATTCAGTAAGAGAGAACGCCGTAATGCACTGCCGGAAGACACCAGACAGAGTTTGGTTGGCTGGAGCCTAGAGATTTTAGGGGGTGCTCATGAGTTACTGACTCTAATCAAGGATGACAGAAAAGCCCTGTTAAAGGTAAAAGAGCCGATCGATATATCGCCATTCAAAGCTGCCACTAGAGCATCGACTAATTGCCATAGATCTATATCACACGGCGCTAGATATCCCGTACTATCGAAGATATTGTTGCGTTTATTCGCTCCATGCAGCCGCTTCCGTGTTCTGAGCTGATCCCTGTAAGTTCGTTTTTCACTTACTGGCACCTGCAGTACTTCGCAAAGACATTGACCTTCCACATTGTCCCAGGTTCTTGAAGCAATAGCATCGTGGGAGAGTTTTCCATTGGAGATGCGGCCCTTGCCGAGATTGTCGATAGCCCTGTTTCTTGGTTCTTGTGCCCCTGTAGCCGTCGAGGACGATGCCTCTATGGTATGTGTGTATTTAACACTAAAATTGTTCGCCATTTTATCACAAGTTGCCAGACTGATAAACGATTTATTTATGAACGCCGCCATAGGCCAAAATGAAGGGTCTGCTTCGAACCCTCTATCATAATCTCCTATCCGACGCTGAGTGGGTAGTCGTCCATGCAAGCTTGGTGAATTTGGCTATTTTCAGTAACGAAGCGCGATGTCCTCAAGTGCTGGGAGGCTGTGTTCCAGATACCCTTCGTGATTACGTTTCAAAATTAATGGAGATGGAAAGGAGCGACAAGGATTGCTTGGCGGACGAGACACAGCCGTTCTGGGAGGCGTTGGAGTCACGAACAATAGGTCTTCGATCCAGGGGATTTAGTGCTAGCACATTGTCGGATATGATGATGACTTTAGGGACGCCGCCGTCTTCGCAGGCATGCATTGCAGCTCTGGCAGGAGTCGCACAGTATCTGGAAGGGATGGACAACGCTGCTCGCGATCACGCAGAGTTCAAAAACAGATTGAACAGCGAGCTTGCCAGAGTGCAAAAGCTAGCACAGAGCTACGAGGGCTTTGGCATGATTGAAAAGCAATAGTTTTCGACGCGTTCACGTTTCAGCGTTCCGCGTTTTATTACTGCAGTACTGCAGTGCAACTGGTGCGCGCTCAAGCGAAGTCTAATCAATAAACCCCCACCCGTCTTCGCGTTCTTCGCTATGCCCAGTTCTCATCGAGTAAGTATACAGCTGGATGTTGACTGATTCTCACAGAGTCTGGAAGAGCCACCTCAAGGCGTTGCTGGTTGGTCCTGTGCCGTATGCTCAAAGTGAGAGTGTCCTTGTGTCTTTTCGTCCAATAAAACTGCTCTCTCCATCACTCTTCATTTTCGTCCTACTGATCTTCCGATTGACTCCCCTCATTTACTTTACATCTTCCACTGGCCACTCCTCTCTATTCTATCCTTTCATCTCGACAAACTCCCCATTATAGATGAAGCTGTTAAGGACACGGCAGACAGCAGACTGACGTTCTATGGACTATGGCTACGGAGTATTTATACGCGACGAAGGATGCTACCTAGAGCGCACATCTGTGGGAAACCCGTAGGGCACGCCTCTGTGACAAGGTTAGGCTAGAGGGAGAACAGGCGAGAGCCCGGGGTCTAGAACTTGTGCATGTCGAATGAGCTCATTCCACTTCGCCCATTTGTTTCCTCATTCCCATTCCTCGACAATTCAGGCTCGGTTCGTGACAGTAGCCTAGCTCTTTAGATGAGACGATCTTTAATCTTTTCATTCGCTATCCAAGTTATACTCTCTTCTTCACTGCTCAAGCCCTAAGCATTACGCTTGAATGGAATAACTGAGGCAATATCATTCTTGACGACCGCCATCTAACCCTTAGAAGCAAGACGCGTGATATTGTGGCGCTTGACAACTGGTAATTCTATCTTCTTTTGGCCTTTGGACTGGCGTGAGAACTGTTTACAGCAATGACAGAACATGTTGTAGGAGTGAGCAGAAAATGAAGTGTAGTGCATGTACAGCCTCAGACGCGGACATTTTTTTGGCACTTTGAAACAAATGCGCACCAACCATGCACCAAGCGTCCCATGCCTTCAAAAGTGCACGAAATGACGTGTCAATGACCAGAGTACCTGAAAGATACTTGATTCTTCGTCTGAAGTACTTCGTGCTCTTTCGAGCGATGCCTTCAAAGTGCACGACTATGGCGTGTCATCTCAGAGTATCTGATCGGCGTGTCATCTCAGGGTATCTGATCAGCGTGTGATCAGAGTACTTGGCCTGAAAGCCTTTGAGGCGGAAAGCGAAGTTTTTTAGTGTTCTGGACAGGATCCTCGCTGAGCAAATAAAAAGAAAGTGTGCTGTAAGAGGGCCTGTACTCTGAACATTACACCAAAACTCTTCCAAATCATGGCGAAGAGAAAATACAACGCAACTCAGCGGCGTGCATTTTGCAGCAATTTCGGCCACACTTGCTGCCCCATGAACCCCAAGAGAGCACGTCTCCAATCTCCGTCTGCGTCTATTTCACTTGATGCTGAGGGCTAAGCTGACATGGAGAACGGTCGAACGCCTGAAGCCGGCGCTTCCTATGAGTCAAGTCATGCAGCAGCATTTCAGCAGGTCCAGTCTTTGCTGTTGGCTGCATTTACAGGAGTGGAGACTGTTTCATACAAGCGTCTTGGTCGAGGTGTATTCCCTTTTTTTTTCTTTGGCCTATGAAATAACGCCAAATGCCCGTTGTCTTCTCTTTTGACCCTTACAATGGAGCGAGCTCAAAACTCCACTCTCCGAGATCCAGCATTCTCTGTATGCTGCCGTCAGGGTAAAGCTGTCTTGGATCCTATCCCTAGACCCCCGATGTCCTGTACAATCTCTATACTGGCACGAACGTTGAGAAGGACATCTCGAAAAGGTTTCTGGAACACATAAGGACCTTTAACACCACCTTCCCCTTCACATCTACCGGATGCCAGTTGCATCTCTCAGTTATGAATTGCCGAGGGCCACCGACGATCCGTATCCACGGTGAGGTCTATCCAGGCGAAGGAAGACTGCAGAAGTTCGCTCAGCTGTACATAAACAACACAGAACACGCCAGTAACCGTATCGAACTCATCACTCGAAGTATCAGAGAAGTTCGACAGGATCGGCGTATCGTGGACGATCTGCAAGAGATGATGAGCCGGAACCCATGGGCACAGCAGTGTAGAAATATCGGGGAGCGAGACTTGACCGTGAACGATATCTTCGGAAAAGTTGTCGCGTTTTGTGTCCGTAGTAGAGCTCCAAAAGCGAGGTCTCCAACACGCTGATCCTTGCGCCAGAAGACAAGCCCCGGACGCTCGAGGATATAGATCGCTTCATATCTGCCGAGATTCCAGATCCTGCTGCACATCCGCGGGCTTACGAGACGGTGAAAAAGTGCATGGTCCATCGCCTCTGTGGTCCAAAAAATCCAGCAACCGACTGTATGGAGAATCAAAAGTGCGGCAAGAACTTCCCAAAGGCGTTTCTGGAATCAACGACCTGTACAGAAGACGGATACCCCATATACCGACGCCGTGACAATGGCCGTACTTTTACCTTTGACGCCAATGCAGGAAGGAGTCGACGAGTAGTTGAAAACCGTTCGATCGTCCCGCATAACCTGCACTTGGCCGCAAAGTATGATGCTTACATCAATGTAGAGATCCGCACGAGCATCATCGCAGTGAATTACCTATTCAAATACATTTACAAAGGTCATGATCGTGCCACCATTTGCATTAGCCGAGGAAACGCTATCCCAAGAAGAAACGGGGAAGCTCCAGAAACGAGCGGGTCTACACATACACTAACATGCGGGTGGCTGTCAACCATGCCAACCAATGGTTCATTGATTTTTCTGCTTCACGTTGGAGAGGGCCCTGGACCAACAGTCGCAGTCGGAGACCACCACAAGTCCTCTTTGCCCCTCTCCTGCAATAGGAAGACAGGAACAGGAGTTGGAGCAATGATGGGGATCTTATTACTAGAACTACAGCTATAAATATATACAAGTTGGGTCTG
>MU617305.1:0-16343 GCA_025201705.1 Dissophora ornata
TGTAGAAATCTACGAATAATGTCCCCCTTCGCAATGAAGGTATCCACCAACGCTATATAACCAGTCGCGTTCCCACGGCCTAACCCAGTGGGCCCACGCAACTATTGCCACCCCTCGTCAGGGTGTTAGCCCATTTTTCTTCAAGCTGGCGATAAACAGCACATCCTCCACTGCATTGCCCCGACTGCAGCTCCCAAAAGCGAGCACGAGCAGTGCAAAGTCCTACGTCATAATGAGTATGGTTGACTTTTTTATTGAAAGGACGCAATGAGCAAAGAAATAAGGGGGAAAGAAGAAAAAGAAAAATAAGATCTACTCAGCCTTGACAAGAACCAACGCTGTGCGAGATGGAATATAGACCTGGATGTACTGGTCATGACCCGACCAAGACCCCGGTGTCGAGAAATAGACGCTATCATTATTGACACGGGCATGGCCACCAAATCGTTCCTCGTCCGAATTAAGCAGGACTTTGTATTTTCCTGGAGAAGGAACTGCAATGCGGTAATCCGTGAAGGACTTTGTAGAGTGGAAGTTGAAGATGAACACAGCCCCTGCACGATCAAATACTAGGACCTTATCGCCTTCATGCTTCCAGGAGACGAATCCCTGTTGTTTTTTTTTTTTTTTGAAATAGCGTATGGAGGGTGAGCAACACGCAAGGCTGTCGACTTTACAAGACGCAGAGGGGAAGAAGGGGCTGTTTGGACGTACCTGAGATGCGCTGAGCCATCCGACTTGGGTCTCGTCATTATTCATGGCGCCATCAAAGTCGTTCAAAAACTTGTATCTCAGTAGTGGGTCATCCACCACATTCCATTGCCGGCGAGCATAGTGGAAAGATGAGTTGTTGCCTTCGCGAGGGAAATCAAGCCATTCAGGATGACCAAACTCGTTTCCTATAAAGTTCAGGTAACCTTCTCCTCCGAGTGTATGCGTGACAAGTCTAGATTGATCATGTAGAATACGGTGATCGTGCAAGACATGTGTCAGCAACCAGATACGAGCGTAAAACGCATAGCATGTGAGCGACTGCGATTGACATGCGTAATATCTTAGTGTATGGTTTAATACCTGATCATTTTGTGCAGGGCCAGTCCACGATCGATAATTGGTGTCAGCTCAGTAAGGACACTCATATGAGTGTACATCTCCCTGTCCATAAGCCAGAAAGCAATTGTCTTGTCGCCGACTAGAGCCTGGTCGTGGGACTCACAGTATGCGATTGAAGGTTCCTATTTATGCAGGTATACAGATGTAGTGCATAAGTCGACTTGATCCACATATACAGCTGGCTTGTGGTCCTAGCCATAGCGCTCCAATAAACATACCATGTATCTTCTGTTGGTCAAAGTGAAAACAATGTTGGCGATATTCCACTCGTCATCTGCCGTCTCCTTCAACAGTTTGATCCACATATCCGGGATCGCCATCGACAGACGGTAATCAAATCCAATGCCTCCCTCCGAAACTGGTCTGCAGAGCGTTGGCATCCCAGAGACATCTAGCATAGTCGCGCCGCAAGGTCAGATGGGGCTATGGCTTCTCACAGTAGACAGCCATCTTGAATTCATAAAATCAAATCCATTATTCCAAGGCAAGGTCTTACCTTCTGCGATCGTGATGACTTGCGGGTACAGCTGGTGAAGCATATCATTGCCGATCATCAAGTAAACCACTGCCTCCAAATCCACGCCCTCTCCAAAGTATTCGTGATAGTTGCCTGAGAACCCGAACCCAATGCCATGATGCTTATACATCATGCTCGTCACGCCGTCGAATCGGAATCCATCAAAGCCGTAAACCTCCATATAGAACCGCAAGTTACTCAGCAGGAACCGCATGACCTCATAACTGCCGTAGTTGAACAGGCGTGAATCCCAAAGTTCATGTCGACCCTTGGCTCCCTCATGGAAATACTGGTGGTCACTGCCATCAAAATTGTTGAGTCCATCCAAAATGTTTTTACATGCGTGCGAGTGGACGACGTCGAGGAGCACTGTGATGCCAAGGCCGTGGGCTGTGTCAATTAACTCCATCAGTTCCTCGGGTGTTCCTGAGATAATTATGAGAACATATAAAGGTCAGTGATGGCCTGATCTCTGTCTCTGACCTATGGACCCGCGATCTCGTTGGTGTCTCGTAGCACGCAGTCGACAAAAAAGACAAGTACATACCATAACGACTGCTGGCGGCGAAAAAGCTGGTGACTTGGTATCCGAACGAGGCGTAGTAGGCATGCTCCATAATAGCCATCAGTTGGATTGTGTTGTATCCCAAGTTCTTGATCCGTGGAAGAACATTTGCTGTGAACTCTGTAAACAGACCCACGCGGCCCTCCGTCGTGGCGATACCCACTAGTTACCAGATTGGCAATCCGTAGAACCGTGAGAACGTGGTCAAACCATCGACCTGTCATTGCTTATCGTGTAACGCCTTTGTTCCTGCTCACACGTTTTTTCTTTCGCTTCCCAAAAACTCACCATGGGCTTCGTAAACCTTGATACTCTTTGGTTTGGGGGGAGCTTTGTTTTTCCATTGGTACTTTTTTGGCGGATTCCAAAACACAGCGTCGTAGGTGGGTGATACGCTCAGGTCTTGCGTGACGCGGTGGACCCATGCTGGCAAGCGGTCAATACGAGTGCCATCGGGCTTGATCATGGTGATCTGGTGACAGAAAACGACCGAACAAGAATAACAAAGGAAATCAAAAGAAAAAAAGCTCTTAATAGTCCACTCAAATGCGCGGACACAGGCCTGACTGGACAGAAAGTAGACGATCGATCGATAAGAGATATGGTCCATACCTTGACTTTAGAGTTGTGCGCAATAGCTGGTGTTCCATCTGGATTGTTGGGCAAAAAGATTTCATACACTCCATAGTCGTCTTTCTTCATGCGGTGGCTCGTGGGATTCCACTGGTCTATTTGCAGTAGTAAAAGAAAACACAGAAAAAACGCATTCGGAAAGGAATGGAAGCACAATTGCAAAAGCGATGACAGTCAAGGACAATATAGGTTGGGGCAACTAAGGCCCTTTTCGACTTTGCAAAAACAAAATAGCATGGTGCCCACTTCCAGAGATAGCAGTGTGTGGGTCAGTGACGAAAGTTGATACTGAAATCGCCAAATAAGAAGGCCTCGGCCGCGTTAGGGGCCCATTCTCTGTAGGAGATCCCCTTGTCCGAGATTTGGAACCCAAAGTGCTCGTAGCCTCGAGTGAACTTTTCGTAGCCACCCTGCTCGTCAATGATCTGCTTCCACTTTTTATATGCAGCATATCTGATCCGGAGTGAAGAGCAAGAGAAGGGATGTTGAGAAAAGAGTAAGTTGATAAGCACTAATCCTCGCCCCGTCAGCTGCTATTTGGAGGAGAGCGGCAGGTCGGCAGCTGTACCTCTCGAGCAACGAGGCCTTGTAGGGTGCCAGCCAGGGATCTAGCTTAATGACGCCGGCACCTTCTTCAAGGTGGTCCTGTACGGCATGTGCAGCGAGGTTATTGTGTGCGGCCATATTGAATATAAGGCAATAGCGAAAAGAAGAGGAGTCAGAGGAGCGACAGGAATGACAGGGATGAGAAGGATGAGGAGAATGAGGAGGCTGAGGACAAGGAATGCAGAGGAGAGAAAGGAAGCTGGAAGAATGAGGAAGGGAAGGGTGGAGGGTTTAGCAGGAAAAACAAGGCGCGTCATGCCCGTGCGCCTGTTTTTAACATCGACACGATATCCGCTATCTCTCCCACACCCCCGTGAGACCCATTCGCTCCGATTCATCCGTGTGTAATTATTGCGTCCGGCGATTCAACGGTAAAATACGCTTTTCCCCACGCAGTGATTGATTTCTTATTTCGCATACTACTGCAGAAGAAAAGAACCCTCCTATTGAGTTTCTTATCAACTGCAATTATATTCGGCGAGTCATACACCTAGAGCGCATGAAGGTTTCCCAAAAATACAAAGATGTTGTGAAGAGCGCAGAGAAAGACAAAGTCAGAGGAACATTCTGGGGCAACATCGAGAAGATCCAGATTGCAGAGTTTCCGTGTACAGTAGCTGGAAATGGACCTGTGGCTGCTACTCTCTCCACATCAGATTATGAGCGAGAACAAGCTGATAGCCTGCATGAACTCCACACATAAAACTGTTAAAGCATTGAGGCCTATTAGGGTAAGCCGCCCGTAAGGCGCCTCGCACATACGTCCGTGTATCTGTTTACAACCCTTGTGAAAGGCCGCCAAGGCCAGCGTGGAATCCCTGTTGCATAGACGATTACCAACTCTGAATCACCACCTAATCACCTGGCTGACCTGGCTGACCTGGCTGACCTGGTTCACGACAGCATGCAAGACGGAGAAGTTCATTGTGGATTGTGCAGCGGTCGAATGCGACAAGTTGCTACCTGACCTGAACAACATTCGCCACGCAACGTCCAAGGAGAAACTGTTCGAGCTGTGGAATACGTTAAGGGAAACAATAAGAAAACGAAGCGTTTGATCAAGGGGTGACCTTTGACAGGGAGGTACGGCATTTGTCGCGTGAAGATGCACCTGCACAACGGACGTTCTCCACAGACCCACCAGCACGTGGCCGCAAATAATGCTTGCACGCGAAATATACGAAAGGGTTGAAGAAACATTTCTGTACTATCGATCTATCAGTCTATCAACCAGCATGCGGAATGCAAATGCCATCCTCGATGCTGCTGGTCGCTGGTTCTCTACCAAGCAACCGCCCGTTTCTCCTTCGCCCACCATGGCCATCCATCGCTGTGGTGACGGAACACCGTGCTTGTTGTTCAGTTTATTGCCTGTGCTTGAACGCGCGCTGCTACACTCCTGTCATGTCCGTAGTGACATATAAATAAACCAAAATAAGCTATATACACAATACACAAAACGATGGCGCATGTTCACAATGCCCTCTGCCTCCCTTATCCTAAATAAAGTTCAGCAAATACGTTTTTGTTGGCGCCAGTATCTTCATAAAAAAAGAAAAGAGTGGTCAATGCTTCGAGAGACATAGACGGGACCTCTCCGTTACATGTCCTCCTCCGTGTTCACAACTACAAACTCATCGTCCGAGTCCTCTTCCTTCGCCTCCTCCACCTCTTCCTTCGCCTCCTCCACCTCTTCCTTCGTCTCCTCCACCTCCTCCATCTGCTGTGCGGCGGGCACAGACACGATAGGCGCAGGCACGACAGGCGCAGGCACGGCGGGCACAGGCGCGACTGGAGCCTCCTCAACCACAACGCTATCGTTGAGCAACATGACAGCGTCAGCAACAGCAATAGCCACGGCACCAACACCAACAAACTTCAATATAGCGCAATGTACAGCCGCACTTACTCGCACCAGACGCGATGTCCAAAGCGCTCACCAGATGGCGATACCAGGCGCCAGTATCTGCAAACCAACGAGAAAAAAAAAAAAAAAAAGAAAAAAAAAAAACTGTGTTGTTAATAAGCACGTCCATGTTACAGCCATGATGAGCGTTGTGATGCCTCGACTTACGAAATGTAGCGGCCTGGGTGAGTGGGAGCCTTAAGGTTGGCAGTAATGCAGAGGGCCTCATCGGCACCAACAGGGCTGACCTTTACTTCGGGGCTGTTCACATCTGCATCTTCGTCCTTGAACATTCTGTCGCCACCAACAAACTGGAGCACAATTCCCTCGGGCCACTCATTAGGTCCAGGGTTGACCATCTCCCAGATCTTGACGAACTCAGATCCAGGCCTGACCACAGCGCCATCCTTGAATGTGATATCCTTGACAAAACGTGCCTTCAATGTCTCCTTAGGTACTCTATGTTATTGCAAACGCGTGCAAAAAATCACCCAAGGTTAATCGCAATGGTCCATGTCACGGATGTGAAGAAAGCATACAGATCGGCAACAATACTTACCGTGGGGCAGCATCCTGCGACGAAGTCTGAGAGACAGCATCGTGGCTGGGCTTGCAAGCCTCTGCCATAGGGCAGGTCCGACCAGTCTGCTGAGGATGGTGGCAAACGGTCGTACCCCAGCCCTTCTGATACATGTTGGGCAGGACAGGGGTCGTAGCGGCCATGCGAGCAGCAATGGGCTTGCGAATCTTCAAGAAGATATGGCTAGGGTCGTGAACGGGCTCCGGCAGTGCCTCGCAGTTGCCGCAGAGATCGTAATCCGCGCAGTTTCCGCACTGGGACAGATACGGTTATATTAGGTTATATTAGCATGTGTGTAACACTTGATCTTATCCCCCAATCAATGCACGAAGAGGGTAAACACATACATGGTATCGAACGCCATAAATATCGCTGTTGCAGCCATCGCACACCACGTTGTAGTGTGGGGTTTGGTCCACCTTGACTTTGACCTGGCCAGGGTAGGCGATGGGAATAAAGGTGTGGTCCTTGTGCTGGGACTTGGCCGAGGGCAGACAGGACTCGCACAGGTCGTAGTCTGGGCACTGAAAGCACTTGTGTCTGACGCCGATGATTGGGTTCAAGCACAGATCGCACGAAGCGTGGTGAAACACGACATCTTGGCGGCGAGTGTAGCGTGACCTGGTGGTGGGACGCTCGGCCTCTTCCACATACTTTTCGATGGGGGCGAAGGTGTGGTGGGGGTGTCGTAGGCCAGCAAGGCCGTGGCAGTTCTGGCACAGGTCATAGTTGTCGCAGTCTTGACACTTCCAGCGGACACCGCGGACGGTGTTCAAGCAAATGTCGCAGTAAACGCTGTAGTGCACGGCTTCTACAAGGGCGAAGCGGGGTGGACAGGTGGACAGGGGCGAGGTGAGCATCAGCACCAAAAATGGAAGTAAAAATGAACGCAGCGCATTATGCGTGACTGGAGACAAGTCTTCGAGAGCACTCGCAGGCCACCAAGCAAGTGCAAGTATCAACTGAACCAGCTGGACCGAGTCCTACCTTTAAGCGGCTTCTCCTCAGAGACATTGCTCTTCTCAGACCGACTCTCCAGTGAGAGGTCCTTCAACGCCTTCTTCAAAGCCGGAATCGCGTCCTCTTGGGCACTGGGGGTCTCTGCAGAATTCACACGTCAAACAAGGATAAATTACGTTAGCTTGCTGTGAGCCCCTCAAAAAACTCGCCACGTTCCATGTCGCAAGTTAAGCGGCCAAAGCCATGTCAAATACCTTGTTCACAAGGCTCCACGTCGAGACGGATGACCACCATGGTAGGGCTGGGCTGAGCTTGCTTGCCAAACGTCGTGATGGCCTCGAGCACATCGGCGTCGGTCTTGATTGTCTTGCGGGCGCCATTTTGGTCTTCATAGGAAAGTGTCATGTTGTTCTTGTTGAACAATACGCAAATCTGATGTTCCAACAAAAGGGTTTCTTGAGTGAGACAGCTTCAAGTGTTACAGCATGTGGCCATCGCTTGATGGATAGGACGCCTCAAAAGTGTAAGGGTGTGAAAGCTTCCTTCTATTGTTGAGACGCTAAGACGTACCTTGTCATGGAGGGTTTTGTAGGAGAGCTTCTCAGCATCCTGCTCAAGGTTGCTCAGGTGGATGTTGGCGAGGGTGAAGCGCCTAAACTCCGCCAGGCAGGTGGCCTTTACAACGCAGAACATGTCTTGGCAAGTGTCGGATAGGAATATCGCGAAGCGTGGAGTGGGGTGTCAAGTGCCAGGAAAGAGTGGTAAAGATGATAAAGTCGGTAAGTAAAGATATTAGTGTACGTCTGGGCGATGGAGAGGTTCACGAAGGCCGAATGGGTGGATGAGTAAGAATGGGAACAGAACCAACACTGGCGTATGCTGTATGGCTTTCTAAAAAAAAAAAAAGAAAAGACGTACTGCGCTTATTGGCGGTTCATGTGGGACCAAATCAGCGTCGCTATCTTGACCCATCACATGATCGTTGTTGGAGTGGGCTTATTTCCAACATGCGCTACGCCACCTTTGGATCTTCCATGTCCATTCGCACATGCCTTTACTCCCTGACCTGACCTGACCCGACCCAACCATCCATCCTTCATCCATCGACTCTAGCCCCATCACTCGTGTCTATTTCAGCCATGGATCTGGAGCAGTTCGAGTTCCTGGAGCTGGTCAACAAGGTTCGCAATGAACTCTTGAACCACACAAAAATCGACGACAAGACTGTTGGTAAGTTGCTAGACCCTGATCACTCTTTTTGAAATTCACTGATGGCGATTGCGCCAAGACTAGACAGAACGAATATTATCTCAAACAGGCTTGTTTGTTCACACCCATCTCTTATAGCCGAGTTCATTATCAACGTCCACGAAGAGTCTCCTGATTATGCCACATTCAAGAAGAACATGCAGGAGATCGGTGAATTTGAGGACTCCTTTGTTGGGATTATCGATCGACTCATCAGGACGATGCACCCGAAGTACAAGAAAGCAGCTGAGCCAGTGCAGGCCGACAAAGCTGCAATCAAAGACGAGAAGTCACACCTGTTCCCTGGCCTGGCGCTCCCCAATAACACTGGCTGGGTAAGTCACTGCAACTATGTAATGTCTACGCAGTATGTTAGCATGTTTTGCCTCGTACCGTCTTTCTAAATCGGTTTCGTTCAATCTTTTAGCTGGCAGACGATGACAACAAGTCGAATGGTAAAGAGAAAGCAACAGACGATTTCATGTCCGAATTCGAAAACATGATCGAGAGCGCAAAAAAAGAATCCAGAAACAGGAGTAGGAGCCGGAGTCGCAGTCCTAAACGCAGAAGGGCGAGCTCGAGGTCAAGAGATGACTACGGCCGCGGACGCAGTCGCAGCCGTAGTCCAAATCGGCGGGATGAAAGAAGACGACATGATAGCTCAAGGTCATCTGTAGACGATGCCCCTGTTCTTTACAAAATTTACACCGGTAAAGTCACCAACACGAAGCCGTTCGGTGCATTTGTGTCATTGGACGGTGTCCGCGGCAAAGTCGAGGGTATGGTTCATATTGGAATGTTACAGGGGGGACGAGTGAACGAAGTATCAGACGTGGTCAAAAGGAACGACGTTGTCAAGGTCAAAGTCATGTCAGTGACTTCGTCAAGAGTTTCTCTTTCTATGAAAGATGTCGATCAAAAGACGGGCAAAGATCTTTCACCACATCTGCGCATTAGGACAAAGGAAGAAATGGCACAGGATGCCGCTCGCAACCCGGACCGACCCTCTTCGACATCAGTACCGGTCATTGAGGACCCTGATCAAAAATCGTCGCGGTTGAAACGCATGTCCTCGCCCGAGCGATTTGAAATCAAGCAGCTGATCGCATCAGGTGTTGTGGATGCTTCGGAATACCCAGAACTCGACGAAGACTTTGGAATCGGAAATATGGAGGCCGAGGAAGAACTGGATATCGAGCTTTGCGAGGACGAACCTCTTTTTTTGAAGGGACAAGCCCGCCACGCTCTAGACCTAAGTCCCATCAAGGTTGTCAAGGCACCTGATGGTACCATGAATCGCGCAGCCTTGTCAGGAGCAGCTCTGGCAAAGGAACGAAAGGAACTCCGTCAATCAGAAGTAAATGCAGAGTACGACTCTGTCCCCAAAGATATCAATAAGCCATGGCTGGACCCCATGCCGGAGCCTGGAGAGCGAAACTTTGCACAGGATCTCAGAGGAAGCGCCGCTAGCTCGAAGGCAGGACAGGTGCCTGAATGGAAGTCAAACACGTTTGGCAAGGCAACAACATATGGTAGAATCACAGATATGAGTATGCAGCAGCAGCGAGAATCGTTGCCAATCTTCAAACTTCGGACACAGCTCGTTGACGCCGTCAGGAACAACCCGATCTTGGTGGTGGTCGGCGATACTGGATCAGGAAAGACAACGCAAATGACTCAGTACTTAGCAGAGGAGGGCTTTACAGCCAGTGGACGTATTGGGTGCACGCAACCCCGTCGTGTTGCTGCAATGTCGGTTGCCAAGCGTGTGGCTGAGGAGGTTGGATGCCGTCTTGGCCAGGAAGTCGGGTATACTATCCGTTTCGAAGATTGTACAAGCTCTGAGACGAAGATCAAGTACATGACGGATGGAATGCTGATGCGAGAGTGTCTGGTGGATTCTTACATGTCTCAGTACTCTGTTATCATTCTGGACGAGGCCCACGAGCGCACAGTCAACACCGACGTTCTGTTTGGACTGTTGAAGCAGGCTGTCAAGAAGAGAAAGGACCTGAAGATCATCGTCACCTCTGCCACACTGGACGCTGAAAAGTTCTCGACTTACTTTTTCGACTGTCCTATTTTCACCATTCCCGGTCGCACCTACCCTGTCGAGATTCTCTACACCAAGGAACCAGAGTCCGACTACCTTGACGCCTCGCTGATTACGGTTATGCAAATCCATCTTTCTGAACCAGCTGGAGATATCTTGCTTTTCTTAACTGGTCAGGAAGAGATCGACACCGCCTCGGAGATTCTATACGAGCGCATGAAGGCCCTGGGACCGATGGTCCCGGAATTGATCATCCTTCCAGTATATAGTGCTCTTCCTTCCGAGATGCAATCTAGGATTTTCGAGCCTACTCCACCAGGTGCCCGTAAAGTCGTCATTGCTACAAACGTCGCAGAGACCAGTATCACCATCGATGGTATCTACTATGTGGTCGACCCTGGATTCGTGAAGCAGAATGCGTATGATGCGAAGCTAGGAATGGACTCTTTGATCGTCACGCCTATTTCTCAAGCCCAGGCTCGCCAACGCTCTGGACGTGCTGGACGTACAGGACCTGGAAAATGCTACAGACTGTACACGGAAGCTGCCTACAGAAACGAAATGATGCCCAACCCAGTGCCGGAAATTCAGCGAACCAACTTAGCCATGATTGTGCTAACGCTGAAGGCTATGGGTATCAATGATCTGATCAACTTTGACTTTATGGACCCGCCGCCCGTGCAGACGCTACTGACAGCGTTGGAGCAGCTGTTTGCTCTGTCGGCATTGGATTCTGAAGGACTGTTGACGCGTCTAGGCCGTAAAATGGCAGTCTTCCCTATGGAGCCTCCGTTGGCCAAGATGTTGATCTTATCTGCGGACTTGAACTGCTCGGAGGAGATTTTGACTATCGTCTCCATGCTTAGTGTCCAGAACGTTTTCCACCGACCCAAGGAAAAGCAGGCTTTGGCAGACAGCAAGAAGGCCAAGTTCCATCAGCCCGAGGGAGACCATCTCACGCTCTTGACGGTCTACAATGGATGGAAGGCCTCAAAGTTTTCGAATCCGTGGTGTTTTGAGAACTTTATTCAAGCTAGAAGTATGAAGCGTGCTCAGGATGTCAGGAAACAGTTGCTCGGATATATGGATCGCTATAATCAAGATGTTGTATCGTGTGGCAAGAACTACACCCAGGTCAGACGGGCTCTCTGCGGAGGATTGTTCCGTCACGCCGCCAAAAAGGACCCACAGGAGGGCTACAAGACTCTGGTGGAAGGCACGCCTGTTTATATTCACCCAAGCAGTTCGCTGTTCAACAAGAATCCTGAATGGTAAGCGCATTTTCAAAAGCCATTGTTGTGTGTGTCATTTTAAATAACTCTCCTTTTGTTAATACGAGGTGCCTAACCATGTGTATTACATTTCTATCATAGGGTTATTTATCACGAATTGGTCATGACGACTAAGGAGTACATGCGCGAGGTGACGGCGATTGAGCCCAAGTGGCTGACAGAGGCGGCGCCGACGTTCTTCAAGGTCGCGGATGCAAACAAGATTTCAAGACGCAAACGCCAAGAGAAGATCGAGCCGCTGTTCAACCGGTACGAAAAGCCGAACGAATGGCGTCTCAGTCGCCTCAAGACAGGAAGTCGCGTCTCGCAGACGTTCTAGTGCAGGCAGAGTCATGCTGCATCACCTTTGTAGAGATTGTGATAGCATGTTGGTCAACTTTAATACAAATACACGTGACACATTGATTCCGTGTTAGTATAAAAATGTGCTTTATTTTCATCAAACACATACTATTCGCCGTCTCCTCTTTCTTTCCACACTCTTTTGCAACTCATCATGTCGAGCGATCAAGCTGTGCAGGATATCGTGACGTATGTGTGCAAGCTCATCCTGGGCCAGCACCCTCGCCATCATATAGCCTCTCAAGCATGGTGCTGCAAGCAGACCGAGATTTGCCATGTTTTAACATTTTGTCCTGATTGTTGATTTCGCCCAACTAGACCCATGGAAAATGCTTCCATTGCCGCCGAGCAAGTTGGTATGGAGCACAGGGCATGGAGCAGGAGACAAAAACCTCTCCTTGTTTTTTTTTTTTTTTTTTTTTTTTTCTTTCTTTGTTCTTCCCTCTTCTTTTCTTTTCTTGTTCTGCCTCATTCCATTTCACTTTAAGGCTGATTGATTCCCTCATTGTTTTTTTTCGTTCGTCTATTTCAAATCATTGTGGTTTGTTCTGAACCTCTCGACCTGATATTCCGTTCCTGAACTAGTTGACCCCTGGAACGTTCAGGGCGCCGTTGTCGACGGCAAGCAAATGGGAATCGACTATGACCGCTTGATTGAGTCGTTTGGTACCCGCAAGATCGATGAGGCTGTCCTGCAGCGCCTGGAGACTTTGACAGGTCGCAAGCCCCACATCCTCCTCAGACGAGGCATCTTCTTTTCACACAGGTGCGCCAATTTATTTACTTTGATATTTACTCCACATCGTTTTGTGTTGACTAGTCTACTGGAACGAAATATAGGAGCATGGCTTGTGTGTGTGTGGCGGCAAGGTTATTAACATGGCTTTGTGTAATTTGTGATCTGTTATCGTAGAGAGCTGAACAGGATCTTGGATCGATATGAGCAAAAGAAGCCCTTCTATCTCTACACTGGACGCGGACCTTCTTCGGACAGCATGCACTTGGGACACATGATCCCCTTTTTGTTCTGCCAATACCTCCAGGATATCTTTGACTGCCCGCTGGTCATCCAACTGACTGGTAAGCATTGCTACACAAATGTCAGGATTGATGGGAATGAGGCGCCCAAAAAAACCCCAAAAATCAACAACAAAATACAATAGAGCTGAACACAACAAGGTTTCTATTGATTAGACGACGAAAAGTTCCTGTTCAAGCCCAATTTGAAACTGGAAGAGTGCATCAAGTTCTCGAGGCAAAACGCCAAGGATATCATTGCCTGCGGCTTTAACCCCGAAAAGACCTTTATCTTCTCCAACCTGCTCCATGTCGGGTAATGACCGATCTTCTGGTACTCCAATATGTTTTTTGCGCTTTATCATTCACACAACTCATGATTTCTCCTTTTTGCTTATTTGAAAATGCAATAGAGGTGCATTTTACCAAAACGTTGTGCGTATTTCGCGCTGCATCACCTACAGCCAGGCCAAGTCGACGTTTGGATTCAACGAAAGCGACAACGTGGGCAAGTCTCATTTCGTCTCGATCCAGGCTGCACCGTCCTTCTCCAACACCTTCCCTGCCATCTTTGGCGATCGTTCCGATATTCCTTGCCTGATCCCTTGCGCCATTGACCAGGATCCTTACTTCCGTTTGACCCGCGATGTGGCCCACAAGCTCAAGTACCCCAAGCCTGCCTTGATCCACGCCAAGTTCTTCCCTGCACTTCAGGGCCCTGGCACCAAGATGAGCGCATCGGTCGACAGCTCTGCCATCTTCATGACGGACACGCAAGGTCAGATCAAGAACAAGATTAACCGCCACGCATTCTCTGGCGGTGGAGCTTCCATGGAGTTGCACAAGGAGTTTGGCGGAAAGCCCGAGGAGGATATTCCCTTCCAGTACTTGTCGTTCTTCTTGGATGACGACGAGGAGATTGCGGAGATTGAGAAGAACTATAGAGCGGGAACCTTGTCGACGGGAGATCTCAAGAAGCGCTGCATTGAAGTCCTCCAGAAGTTTGTTGGTGACTTCCAGACTGTAAGTTGAACGTCTAGGTGGCCTACAGTTCAAAAAGCGTGTGAGGGAACTTGTAAATTGTGCTTTGCATTACTAACTCGAAAGCTGTATATTTTTATATTATCTAGCGCAAGGCTGCTATCACGGACGAGGTTTTGGATCACTTCATGACCCCAAGATCAATGAACATCGACCTCTCGGCGAAATAGGACAAAATAAGAGAGAGAAAGCGTAACATCTTCGTAGACACGTACACATCCTGTCCGAGCTGTATGGTCACCGAAATTAAATGAACTTGTAGAAAATTGCCAAAAAAAAAAAAAAATAGATCAGCGGTATTTATTGTCGTAAAATGTCAATCTATTTTCCTTTTTTCGATTGAAAATACGCGCTTCTAAAAACGACCCTTTCCTGCTCCCCGCCTTGGACACTTTCATAAATGCTCTTTACTCGTTCATTTTTTCATTTTTCACTTTTGCAACTCGCCGACAGCAAACAGCTTTCCTAATGTTGGGCCAGCAAATTCGTTAATCTGTTTGCAGTAGTTGTCGATCTGTCCCGAAATCAAGAGGTGATCCAAACGGCTGGGCTCGGCAGGCAACTTGAATTGGGCATCAACATCCTCGTTGGGGAGAGGAGCCTGGCCAATCTGAGCACGGCGAGCATTCTCAGTTTTCTAAAAAAGATATAGATTGAAAGCAATGAACGGGAGGGGGGATATTAGCAATCTCCAATGTCACCGTATCGTCCTCGGCTCTTGACACACACACTACTATGACTATTTCCATGAACTTGACGTACTCTGTTGAGGAGGTAAGCAGCCTTCTTCTTGTTCTCGCGCTCGACGCTACGCTGCCAGTACGCATAGTTGCCCTGCTCCTGCTGGTGGTCATCAATAGTATCCATCAAGTTCTCCAAGTTCTTGGCGACATAAGGGTCCAAGCTCAACTCGAGCATGTCAAAGCTAGGCGTCAATACGGACTTGTTGCTGCTGGACGAGGCGCTGTTCTTATAGGTAGTCAAATGGGATGTCGAAATCTCTGCCGAATCATCCGAAGTCTCGAGCTCAAAGAGCAAAGCGTTCAACAGAGCAGTGTTGCGGATCGTGACGGGCAACTCCTCCAAAATGTTGGAGAACGTCAACTTGGCCTTGGCGAGGGCCTCGGTCGTGAACTTCTTCTCCTTGTACAACTTCATGAAGGCGGGGGTGAGGCGAAGGGCGCGGATGTTGAGGTTGCCCATGGAGGAGCGAGCAACATCTAATAAAAACATACAGTTGACGGGAAGGCTTTGTGAGATTAAGTTGCTTTCATTTCCTGCTTTGAAACAAAAACAAAACAAACAAAACAGTTCCAAATCCATCGCTGGCTTAATGCTTTTCTCCTGGCTTACCGTGGATGATGAGGACAGACTTGCTCAAGGCCTGCTGGAACTCAAACTGGTGCTCGATCAGGGACTGGTTCATAAAGTTGCCCATGTTGGTAGACTGGTACCAACCGACTGAGTTGTCATCAACGTTGACCTCGCGCAAGCAGCGCATCATCTGAAGCTGATATTGGGATCCTATGAAAATGTCATGAAAAGTTTTGATCCGAAACTCGCGTCAGCATACTACACTCCTTTGCTTAACAATCAAGCTTCGCTCTGGCGTAGAAATAGCGCTCCCTTGTGGCGATGAGCTCCTGCTTACCCTCAAAGTCCTCAGAGTCCTGGTTCTTAGGCATGGGGAACGAGTGAGTGACCTCGAGGACGCCGTTGACGTCCAAACCCATCAACTGACCAGTGACCGTGGTGGGGGCTGACTCACGGCAGTGCTTGACAATCTTGAGAACAACCTGGGCGTTTGAATGCGCAGCATTGCAAGCAGGATATTGGTTAGATTGAGGAACTGAATAAAAGTGGTCGAGAAATAGGGTTGTTCACCAGGATGGTGACGAAAGACGTGTCCTGGAATCAGATCGTTGCTTCCTAGCGTCGTCCAGGTCCTGTTTTGGTAATATATTTGCGTCGACAATGCATGCCTACTCATGCCGATCCTCAGTACAAAAACATTGAATGGCGCCCTTGCTGCTGTGCTGGTTGCATCCAGCTCCATGCTATTATTGTAAACTGTTGACTGTGGTGGAGAAAGGGCAAGATTGAAATGAGGAAGAGCGAGATTCGAGCGGAGGATGAGCTGATGAGTTTACCATGGCATCGAGCTGGACGCTGTGGATGGGGACGGTGCCCTCGATGTCCAGGGCAGCAGACAACTCCTTGTTGGCGGGCATAATGGCGGTTGGTGTAGAGTGAGTGATGGAAGGAGAGGATCACAGACAGGGCAATCGTAATTAGCTCTTCTCTGTTTGCCGCAGACGTTTTTTTTGCACGGCCTTACTGCAGACTTTTTTTTATTTGCTCCCTGAGTGAAAAAAAATAACATCAACGCCACGCCGTAGATGGCGGATCGCATCTACATCATCGACAGTCACCGCTTGTTTACATTGCCTGTCTCTTCTCAGCCTGAAAA
>MU617306.1:0-16338 GCA_025201705.1 Dissophora ornata
TCAATGTCCTCTGGCATTACTGCGGCTGCCTGCATGGCTTTCAGTCCTTGTTTGGGGTGATACACGAAGCCCGATGGTGTCGTCGATCCTTGGGAATGGCTCGGTCCGGCAGCGTTATTTCCACTCGGGGGGCCAGTGCCGTTGTTACTGCGGCCTTCGAAAGGGCCCTTGTTGTCATCTGCTTTTTTCATTTTTTTCGCATTAGGTCCCATTTCTCCATCATTCGACGGATCATGGTCCTGATTTTTTTGGTTTCCAGGCAACATGCGTGCTACTGTCGTTGGCACTCTTATGCGCTAGCGGGGAAGGGTAGGGAGTGTGTGTAGAGAGGGGTTTGTGTAAAATATAGCGTCTCCAATGGTAGATCGGAAAGAGTTTTTTTCGTCCAAGCAAATATAGAATGTGCAGTATATATGCATATATAGAACAATCGTGCACATATAGAAGTAATTACTCTTGTACTTAAATATGACTCAGAACCCACGACATTCATCAAATGCCCGGCTAGCTCAATCGGTAGAGCGTCAGACTCTTAATCTGAAGGCTGTGGGTTCGACCCCCACGTTGGGCGCATTCTTTTGTTTTGTAACTGTTTGACTTCCAGAATGGTTTTTTTTGGGTTGATCCTCACACACACAGCGAGAATCCTATTGAAGAGCTGAATAATGACATCCTTCATCAAGCCCGAACACAGCGAGCTTTTCTGAGAACTTTGATCGTCTCGAGAGAGAAGGCATCAACGGGCAGCAGGAGCGTCAGCTCTCTCATCCTCACCGACGCCTGCCTTTTGTGTCTTGGTACGCATGAATGGTTCCAAGATCTTGAGTCCTGTAGCTGTTCCTTGTACCATCGCCTTGGAATGAACTTGACATGATACTTGAATCGGCTCTCAACTTGCATGAGATGGAAATAGTGCAGACGCACTCGCAATGCGACTCACTTTGAGTATCGACATGATATCACTGCACCATCCTTTCTGGACGTCTCGCATACTTGCAAATTCGCAACACGACTCACTTCAAAGGTTTTCAAGCAAGGACCGCTTCCAACCCCGAGAAGAAGCAGTCTGACCCCCAGAAGGACCGTACGTACGACAACAAGGGAAAAGCCAACAAACCAGGTCTGGCAGCAATTACAAGCGTCCTGATGCGACAAGAAGCTAGTCCGTCATTATACTCTCATCTTCGTAGTCGCTTCACTTTCAACATCAACTAATGCATGGACACTCGCAATGCGAGTAGTCTGCAATAAAACGACTTGGAAAGTGGACAACAGGACAGAAAGATGGGGTTCCTTTATTGCACACCTGCTAATTTATGTGCGACTGGGCTGGGAAGTCGTCCTATTCGCACGCCTTGCGCCACCAATATAACGCATGACTCTCTTTCCTGGGGAAAGATCTCCTGGGGAAAGAATGTGAGATTGTAAAAGAACTATGGTTGAGTGGACGCTGGCATGCAGTCGAGAAAAATTGGTTGGGAAGACCCAGTGCATGGCGATTTATTTGTCGAGACAGATTTGTAACCTTGCTTTTTTAGAAGGCCTGTTCTCGAGCTCCAAGTTTCTCTCTTTTTTTTTCATCTTTGATTCAACTGGTATTATCAAAACGTGGAGTGCCATAGTTTCTCTACGGTCGCCTTCAACGAGGTTATCCAGTGCAACTTCAGTTTGTCATTGTTACCTCTTTCATGTGACCATTAGAGTCCTTATTATAGGATTGATAACGAGAAGAACGGCAATCATCAGCGTAAAGTCCACGTTTGTGACATTTAGAGCAGACAATACACTCGCCGGCGTCATGAGAGTTATTGACTCTGCAATTCTTACAGCTCTTCTTCATCTTGGATGGCTGAGATCGTTTGTGATCTAACTCATTGTTGTCCCGTGAAATTTCTTCGTCAGCGGGTTTTCTCCCTTGAACCTTGGTGTCATAGTCAGGACCTTCTGCAAGCGAAAGGGCAGAACGGAATTCCTCAATACTATCCTTGAGAATGGTGCCATTATGACCATGTACCAGGAATAGCGTCATGAAGTTAAGAATGTCAGCAGGGAGCGACTTCTTCATGAGTTCCAAATAATAGCGTTCGCCATCCGGGAGCTTGTACATTCTCGCAATTCGCTGGAGACGAGTTCCATACGACTTGTGTGTCTCTTTGTATCTTGTATTGATTCCTGCTGTAAGGACCTTGACTACCTCATCCCTTTGCTGATCAAATTTGAGCGCAGCATCGGTGAATAGATCCTCACAGCGATCCCAGTTGAGTTCTTCCTAAGGGATATTTTTCATCCGTTGGATGCAATCGTCCTTGATCTCTTTATCAAGAATGACCAATTACAACAGACGAAGCTCATTCCTGAGAAAGCTGGCTTCGCCAAGCGCCAGTTTTTCTTGGTCCCTGAATCGGTGCAAGAATTCATAGGCTGAGGTGAAGACAAATTTGTGAGACGAACACTGGGCAACAGTATCGTCGGGCGTGTAGCGCAGGGTCTCTTGTCTCGGCGTGGGATGTTGACTTTCTGAGCCGGAGTAGTTGGTAGAGCCGGAACGACCGTTATCATCACTGATAAGACTGGTTTCCACGTCAACGTAGTTGTTGGAAGCGCTGGTCTGTCGGAGAAGTTGCTTGTGTTGCTTAAGCGCCGGTTCCAAGAGACGTTGTCTTGTCATGATGTCGTCCAAATCCTCATCGATCTTACTGATGTATTCGATCAGACCAGGGGGACAGGCTTCACCTTTTGGGATCATGACCTGTTAGGCGAATGGTTGTAGTTTTTGATGACTGAGATCTTTTCGCCTTCTGCTCAAGTTGTTGGAGGAGACCAACAATATCTTTGGTCCTTCTATGGATGAACTGTAGTAGCGGACAATTTTTCAGAGGAGCGAATTGGTTGTTGATGGGTCCCCTGTCAGGATATTCATCAACCTCCATGGAGTTTGCGGCAAGGTTGCTAATGTTGTGGGTATGTTCACCCGGTTTGACAGGTTTGCCATAGAGGCTGGCAAGGTTGCCTTTAGTGTGGGTCAGTTCACCCATGTTGATAAGGTTACCCCTATAGTTCATAAGGCAATAAAACAGCATTATGCAATTGCACTATACCCTCCAGCCCGTTTGTGGTCTTGGTGCCGACATGAAAGAGCGACCAGATACTATGCAGCCAATATTCGATACAAGAGACGATGCGTCCCTCACAACGAATTTCGGTTGACCCTGGCTTTTCCGTTATATTAAAATAACAGGAAACCGAAATTCGTTGCAAGGGACGCATCGTCCCTTATCGAATCTCGACTGTACACAATCCATGTACCTTGAATTGCTCTCTGTTCAACCACGTCTTTTTGGTTGCAGATTGTCTCAACTGTGATTGTGCCTACACTGCACGTCTGCATCCATATCGATTAAACCTATGGAACCCGGTCAAGGCCAGAGGGTTTGCTTGTAGTTCATGTAGTTGGGTCCACCTCGGGTGTCCCCTCTTGTTTCGTTGCCTAGGTTTAAAAACATCGTCCATGGTGGCGCCCTAACAAGGGCGGGTGGTATGGTGAATGGAAGGAGATCAGACGGGATTATTGCATGAATTACAGCGCAATCCATCCTTGTATCCTCGCATCCGACATGCGGGAGCTACATCTAGTGCCACTCCATCGACTCGTGAAAGGTGTGTCTTCACACACATAGTAGCAAAGTTTGACGCCAGCAATCTTAAGCACCGTTGCCCAAAAACAAAAAAATATAAACAACAGGACAAACCGTTTTTTGGCATGAGAGCGAGTAGGCCACCACTTCAGTTATTTCTACACCCTCCAATGTTTGAGTCTGGCCAACTACTTTTGAAGAAAAAAAAATGTGCAATAAACTTGACGAGGAACACAATGAGATTTTTAATTACGTTGGCAATGCTACCCCGTCCTTAGTCTTCGCGTTCTCTCTCTTCCTCTCCTTTACTTAAGATAGCTACGAGCGACACTAGCAGTATCAGCGTTGGACTTGAAGTAAGAGGGGCATGCAACCTTGACGTGTTCCCAGGCCTCATCATAGACATCAAGGACCTCTTTAGGCAGGGGACCCTTTTCCAGATCGTTGAGGTTGTCCTCGAGATGCTTCAAAGATGATGCTCCAATAATGATGGCATCGTTGGGGCCGAGATCGGAGTGGTGCGTTATCCAGCGCAGAGCGGATTCGATTAAGGTGATGTTGTGTTCCTTGGTAATCTTCTCAATCATCTTAATGGCGTCGAAATACAGTGTGTTCCAGTAGCGTTCACGATAGCTATTTGTGGCGATAAGAGATAACAGAAAAGATCCTCTAGCTGTTTAAAACCAATGGCGAGTATCTTTCAGAGGCGAGAGAACGACGACAACAAGAACAGAAGTGGAGCAGATTTTTTGTTTCGTTTTCTAACTTACAGTATTCCAAACAAATTCTAGAGGAAATGAAATTGGCAGAGTATGTTGTTAGCGCGCCGCGAGACCACGCGAGCATTATGACAAATTTAGAAAAAGGAGGAGTACATCTGCAATGGCAGATGTGTTGAAGCTATCAGTTTACCTTCTCGTCGAAACGGCCACCATCGACATCCTTGCCAAAGTCGTATCTTCCTAAGAGAAAACCACCAGCCTATATGTTTCATTCATTCCAGCAAAAGGCGGCAAACATGTATAACGTTAGATCCATGACAAAAAAAAAGTACAACAATGAGCGGATAAACGTAACGTAACAAGATTTGTAACAACATATGGTACAATGTCCTTACGATAGGGTTGTAGGCGTAGAAGGCAATATTCAAGGCCTTCAAGCAAGGAAGGAGCTCGCGCGCGACGTCCCTGGTAATCGCGTTGTACTGTAGGGTCGATTTGTTTTTTTTAGCAAAGGGTGTTAGAACAGTCATTACAGTCATTTACTAGTTCCTTTCGCATTATTCCAAGATGAACCAGATAAACGTACCATTCCCTGATACACGGATGGAAGGACATATCCGTGTTGCTTGCACAGTTGGTGAATGAGAGTCACTTGCCATGCCGCGTAGTTGGACAGTCCAAACTAATTACATGGCGCGGAGATATGTCTGTTGAGTGATGGGGTTGCTCATGCATCGATAAAAATCTGTGCCGCTCGCAGTTTCCTCGCAGTCGACATTATCCAATCGACAATGATCAACAACAAAATCTCAGATGAGTTTGAATCAATGGACATACCCTCTCAAAGAGTCCCTCGCGATAGAGATCATCGACGGCCTTGATGGTCTCTTCAAAGGGGGTCGAGTAATCGGGAGCGTGCAAATAGAAGATATCAACCTTCTGGAGCTTCAACGCCTCAAGCGAGTCTTTGAACGTTTTCCTAAGGAACTCAGCACCGTGGGCCTTTGCAACAACTGGCCACACTTTTGTCGCAACCTTGTACTTTTCCACGTTAAACTGTCCCATAACCTAGAAAAAGAAAAAGTGCACAAATCAACACAAAGCAAACCAATCTAGTTGTGTAAGCATGAATTCTTTGCAAACAGCAAAGTTTCAATAGCAATGCAGAAACCTACAGTCTCGGTATCGCCATCGCAGTAGAGTCTGGCGGTGTCGAGCTCGCCGTGACCACGAGCACTGAACATGTCCAAGAATGGCTTGATGTTATCAACACCGCGGACTCGAACTGCGTTTCTCGTCCCGTCAGTCTGGTCAAGACCAAAGGTCATTGTTCTATTAGGAAAACAAGATTCTCATTTGGTCACCGCGCGTATTTTTTTCTCGCGCATAATTTGAAAACTACCTCCAACGACGACCTACCCAAGGACAATCTTTGGAGTGGCCATATTGTAAAAATTAGTGTGAGACGGCAATGGAAAAAGGGATACTGGGTTCAGAGAAGGGCGAATAAGCTGAAGGGCGAATAAGCTGAAGGGCGAATAAGCTGAATGACGAAGAGAAAAGAAAAGAACACGCACTATTATTCCAAAAAATTGAGGTATCGCCTGTGGAGTGGATGTGTTAGCCATGTGTAACGTGATCATGCATCAGACTCATCTTGGTCATTAATGATAGTGTACATGCGGCCTTATCCGTGAGTGACTCGTTTAAGACCCATCTGCGCAGCGAGCGTAAAGGCTAAAGGCTCTTCTGCGCAGCGAGTGGTAAAGTTCTGCGCAGTGTGTATGAGAATCTGAGCCAAAATCCTATGTAGAAATCTACGAATGATGCCCTTTGCAATGAAGGTATCCACCAACGCTATATAACTAGTCGCGTTCCCACGGGCCAATCCGGTGGGCCCACGCAACTATTGCCACCCCTCTTCAGGATGTTAAAGATTTGAAGACATCTACCAAAAACCAATCCTCTCCATCCTCTCCATAGCTCTCAGGTGCCTCTTTCCCAGCAGGCTGTGTAGCAACATGCGGTCCGCGTCATGTGGGTCAAGTGTGGGTCCTGGACAGATCCCGCCTTCGTGGTCTTCCAGACGCCCACCACAGGGGCAGTAACCATCCTCACAAATGTATCCATAGCCTTCGCTCCACTCGCCTCGGGGCCCGGTGTACTTTGCCTTCTTGTCTCTTGCTGTGATACCACGCTCCTTCTCGCGTTCGACCGTTGTCTGACATCTGGACTTCCAGATCAGCTCAGTCGCTTATTTCTCGAGGTGTCCAACGAACTTGTGTATCACTGTGTGTACGATTGCCAGGAGTACCGAAAAGTGGAGCCCACTCCTTGATCAAACTGATTGGCGTGATGCCACAGTAAAGGTCACTGATCGCCCACTTGAGGTTCGTTACTCGGTCATAATGTCCTTCGCCGCGCAAAAGCGATTGAGTTCCGCCGAATAAAAAAAAGCCAGGGTGTTCTTATGTCACTGACGCTGGCCATACGCAAAAAACCCACACAAAACCCTAGAAATCCTCAGCCCTAAAAACTTCTAATAACCCCAAAAGAGCTCTGAAACCCCACCAAAGGACATGCGGATGCGGTTAATGCTACTATGAGGGATCAGAGGAAAAAAAAACTAAGGGACAGTGAATTTATCGCATGGCCTGCGTCAGTGACATAAGGCACGTGCCTACTACGATATTGCCTTCAGAATATCACGTGATGTACATAGATTTATGATTCATCCGGAATACCACGTAATATCAGTTGCCCGGCTAGCTCAATCGGTAGAGCGTCAGACTCTTAATCTGAAGGCTGTGGGTTCGACCCCCACGTTGGGCGCATACTTTTATTTTGTAACTGCTTGACTTCCACAATGGTGTTTTTTTTTGCACCCCCCCCCCCGTATGCCTCTTATTCTTGCGAGGGTCATCAACTCCTGCACTAAGTCCATGTAAACGTTCCCAATCTTTGAACGTCAATTGCGCAACAACTTTTTATGCTACTCCCTACGCTTCTTAATATATTTCTTTTGCCCATCTCCATGCCTATCTTCTCATGTAGTTCACTTCTTTTTTTCATCAACTTTGATGTCCACTTGCATGCAAAGAGTGCTTAATTGTCTGTTCAGTTCACCCATAGTGGACGAAAAAAGAAGTGAACTACATGAGAAGATAGGCATGGAGACGGGCAAAAGAATATATTAAGAAGAGTAGGGAGTAGCATAAAAGGTTGTTGCGCGATTGACGTTCAAAGATTGGGAACGTTTACATGGACTTAGTGCAGGAGTTGATGACCCCCGTAAGAATAAGATGCTCACGGGGGTGTGAGATTATATTATTCCATTTGACAACCCGGGTTGTTCGTTTTTATTCAACAACCCAACATGTCTTGCGTGCTAAGTCTATGGACGACCAATTTTTCTTAAAGTGATATTCATCGATATTTTTTTGTTTCATAGTCTTCGTTTTTTTGCATCCACATCATTAGTATAGCCCTAACAACCACCGAATGCCAAAACTCGATCTTCGTGACCACCATACACACAAAAAACTGGTATTTCCTATGAAATGCATCTTAAAAGCCGCTTTGAACAACGTGAGAGTGGTGCTCCATGAAAGAGGTGGCGAGAACAAGCACCATTTGGCCATTTGATACCAACTTCAACGAGTTTTTCAAAAAAGGATGAAAAAGTGCTTACATGGACTTAGCACGAAAACACGTTCGGTTGTTGAATAAATCGAAGAACCCGGGTTGTTAGAATCCCGAACCCGGTCAAGGTCAGAGGGTTTGCTTGCAGTTGATGTAGTTGGGTCCACCTCTGGTGGTCCCTTTTGTTTCGTTGTCCAGGTTTAAAAACATCGTCCATGGCGGTACCTCAACAACGACGGGCGGTATGGTGAATGAAGTGGCACCAGATGTAACTCCCGCATGTCGGATGCGCGTTTACAAGGATAGATTCGCTATAATTCATGCGATAACCCCGGCTGATCTTCTTCCATCTACTATACCGCCATGGGCAATGTTTTTAAACCTGGACAACGAAACAAAAGAGGACACCAGAGGTGGGCCCAACTACATCAACTGCAAGCAAGCCCTCTGGCCTTGACCGGGTTCCATAGACTTGATTGATATGGATGCAGACTGCTGTGTGGGCACAATCACATCCTTCGCTATTTCATGTCGGCACCAAGACCACAAACAAGCTGGAGGCATAATGCTGTTATATTGCCCTATGCTCCGCTATGAACTATACGATTGTGTTGGAGAACATGTAGTCTAACTAGAGAGAAGAGTGTAGTCAGGGTCTTTTTGGATTCTGTCGGGTTCTCACGCCTGACCGATGAATGACTCTTAATTGCAGCCCTGGCGAGCCTCTGCTCCGACAACACCTCATCCTAAGCCTGTCGCTGATTGTCAAGGTGCGAACGCAGTTGCTCAAAGGCTTCACGGTGTTCCGCAAGCGCGCGCTGGAGCTCGATGTTCTGTTGGGCTTGGGCACTGGTGAGAGCCTGTAAGAACGTCGTACGGTGTTCGGTCATTAAGGAGATAGACTTGGTGATCTGGGTTATCATGTACCCGGTGAACGCCTCCAAAAATTTGATAGTTCGACCATCTACCACAACTCGAGTAATCAAGGGAGTAGTATGTGGAGTTCTGCTGCCTGGCCTGGAAGTATGTGGAACCTCGGCACTGCCTTCTCTTGGAGCTGGGGCGTTTACATGGGTCGTCGTCAGCAGTGACTGGAGGGCGATGTCTCTTGCAACCATACATAATTGGTAGTGGCGTTGGAGGGATGAGTCGAGGGTGAACGTCGAACCACAGTGGCAGACGAAATCCATGATCTTTGAGGTCTGTCGTTTGAAGGTGGCTGTTCGATTGGTGCATCTATAGATGAGGGCGATGGGGTGATCCGTGTGATATCCTGAGACGTGGTTCTTCTGAGCCTTGGTTACTGCTCGACCAGCATCCAGTAGACCTTGACTACATTCGTGATACGAACAAGCGCTGCCGCACGCCATGATGAAAGGAAGGGATTGGTAGTGGGGCAGAGGTGGATGAAATGAGACACAATTGAAAGGTCTTCGTGCTTTCTCATGCTTATATTTATATTCCAGAATCAAGACCATGAATGGCAAACATCCGGGACCCATATAAAAAATGTGCAGATTAACAGCTGTAAGTAATCACCAGCAATGCAATTGGTGAGATATGCTTGAATACAAGTACGTGGCCGTGGACCACTCTTTGAAGCGAGTCGCGTTGCGAATGTGCAAGTATGCGAGGCGTCCAGAAAGGGAGGTACAGTGATATCATGTCGATACTCAGAGTGAGTCGCATTGCGAGTGCGTCTGCACTATTTCCATCTCATGCAAGTTGACAGTCGATTCAAGTATTCATTCCAAGGCGATGGCACAAGGAACAGCTATAGGACTCAAGAGGTCTTGAAGAATCTTCAGGACCGTTCTTGCGTACCAAGACACAGAAGGTAGGCGTCGGTGAGGACGAGAGAGCTGACCCTGCCGCTACGTATGTGTCAACGGGAAACCCTTGAGAATATCATTCAAAGCCAGATCAGAAAAAACATCACGGCCTAGGTTACTGGGGACTAGCCTAATTTGGCAAGGGTTGTCATATAAATCAAGCAAACCGGGTTGTTGAATGGATAATCCCTTTTTTTATTCGCGATTGTAGACCGTCCTTTTTGCTGGGGAACGTTCTCACAACCCCCAGCACCCGCTCGCTGCGCAGAACATTACCACCCGCTGCGCAGAAGAGTCGAAGAGTCTCAATCGGCCATGTGTAACCAACGCGTCACACACAGATAACGGGCGATGCAGAAGGACAGTGAGCCTCAATTTTCTATAAAAATGCATTCCGTTTTCACTTCTGTTTCCTTCACTAAATCTATCCACCCCTCTTCCACTACCATCTCACACTCATTTACATTATGGCCACCCCAAAGATTGTCCTTGGGTAGGTCGTCGTTGGAGGTAGTTCTCAAATGACACGTCAGAAAAAATAGACGCGGTGACCTAATGAGAATCCTGTTTTCCAATAGAACAATGACCTTTGGTCTTGAACAGACTGACGCGACGAACAATGCAGTTCAGGTCCACGGCGTTGATAACATCAAGCCATTCTTGGACATGTTCAGTGCTCGTGGCCACAACGAGCTCGACACCGCCAGAGTTTACGGCGACGGCGACACTGAAATTGTAGGTTTCTACATTGCTATTGAAACTTTGCTGTTCGCGAAGAATCCATGCTTACACAAACATATTTGTCTGCTTTGTTTTACATTGTGTGCTTTTTCTTTTTCTAGGTTTTGGGACAGTTTAACGTGGAAAAGTACAAGATTGCGACAAAGGTGTGGCCGATTGTTCCGAAGGCCCACGGTGCTGAGTTCCTCAAGAAAACGTTTAAGGATTCGCTTGAGGCGTTGAAACTCCAGAAGGTTGATATCTTCTATTTGCACGCTCCCGACTACTCTACCCCCTTTGAAGAGACCGTCAAGGCTGTTGATGATCTCTATCGCGAGGGACTCTTTGAGAGGGTATGTCCATTGATTCAAACTCATCTGGGAGAGGAATTGTTGACTTTTGTTGTTTGTCATTGTCGATTGGATAATGTCGGTTGCGAGGAAACTGCGAGCGGCACAGATTTTTATCCATGCGTGAGCAACCCCATTACTCAACAGACATATTTTCGCGCCATGTAATTAGTTTGGACTATCCAACTACGCGGCATGGCAAGTGACTCTCATTCACCAGCTGTGCAAGCAACACGGATATGTCCTTCCATCCGTGTATCAGGGAATGGTACGTTTATCCGGTTCATCTCGGAAAAATGCGATAGGAACTCGTATATGACTGCTTTAACACCCTTCGCTCAAAAAACAAATCGATCTTGTAGTATAACGCAATTACCAGGGACGTCGTACGCGAACTCCTCCCTTGCTTGAAGGCCTTGGACATTGCCTTCTACGCCTACAACCCTATCGTAAGCGCGCTAGAGTTTACGTTGTTGCAAATCTGTTGCGTTACGTTTATCAGCTCTCTTTAGTTCCTTTTTTTGTCTTGGATCTAACCCTATACATGTCTCCCGTCTTTTGCTGGAATGATTGAAATACATAGGCTGGTGGTCTTCTCTCAGGAAGACACAACTTTGATAAGGATGTTGATGGTGGTCGTTTCAATGAGAAGGTAAACTGATAGCTTCACCACATCTACTATTGCAGATATACTCTTCCTTTGTTTACTTTTGCTTCAAGTCTTTAAGTTGTCGTGTATATTGCTCGGTCCCGCGTCTTGGAGTAGTGCACTAATAACATATTCTACCAATTTCATTCCTCCAGAATGCATTTGGAAAAATGTAAGTTGGAAAACAAAAAAAAAAAAGCTGCTCCACTTCTGTTCTTCTTGTCGTCGTCCTCTTACTTCTGGAAAATACTCGCCATCAATTTTAACAGCTCGAGGGTCTTTTCTGTTATCTCTTATCGCCATAAATAGCTATCGTGAACGCTACTGGAACACCCTGTACTTCGATGCCATCAAGATGATTGAGAAGGTTACCAAGGAACACAACATCACCTTAATCGAATCCGCTCTGCGCTGGATGACGCACCACTCCGGTCTCGGCCCCAACGATGCCATCATCGCTGGCGCATCGTCTTTAAAGCATCTCGAGGACAACCTCAACGATCTGGAAAAGGGTCCCCTGCCTAAAGAAGTCCTTGATGTCTACGACGAAGCCTGGGAGAACGTCAAGGTTGCATGCCCCTCTTACTTCAAGTCCCCCGTTGTCTCTGCTAACTTTGCTACCTTCACCCGCACCGACTCTAAGTAAAAGGAGGGGAAGATAGAGAGAAGGAAAGTGAAGACTAAGGACAGGAAAGCATTGTTAAATCGTCCTGAGATCGAGCCTCTATATCAGAGACTTCTGAGTAAACCTCAAATAAAAAAGCACATTGCGTTCCTCGCCGAGTTTATTGCGCATTTTTTTTCTTCGATAGTAGTCGGCCAGACTTAAATATTGTAGGGTGTAGAAACAACTAAGCGGTATACTTAGAACAATGAAGTGGCGGCCTACTCGCTCTCATACGAAAGCCTACTGTTTGTCTGTTTTTGGGTTTTTAAATGATTGGCGTTAACCTCGCTAGTGTGTGTGAAGACACACCTTAAACCAGAGGAATGTCAACCCCCCCATGAAATTTTATTCCTTCACCCCCTGTTATTTTAGCGAAACAAAGATAATCTCACGGGGTATTTTCCCTTCAAGTAATGGGTTTCTACCATTTCTTGAGCGACGTGAAATAACGATGCCCCCCAAATGGCTTCCAAGCTCTGCTGCCTTTCTAGTTGGACTTCGGTCCTACTTTGCGTCTGACAGCAAAGTGAGTATACTATATCGTGGAATGGAAAGCTGAGAAGGCATCCGAGACAGGGAACGATAACGAGATGCAGAGGAGGAGGTGAAGAAAATGGAGGTTGATCTTGACGTTGCATAGTATATGCTTACGGGCTTTATTCTTCAGACATCGCTGGAGATTGCGAAATATAACCTGTCCTTGCAAACCTATGCTCAACGTTCCTAAACGAGCAGCCGCAAATGTACAGATCAGATCGCTTACTATGAGAAGGAACGATGGACGTGAGAGAGCGAGAGTCCTAGGGCGAGATCTTCATTGATGCTCGTCCCCCTCTGGAAACGATCAAGCCTTATTAAATCCCCCAATGCACTGGTCTCCTTTCCGTGGTTGCTGCAAGATCTTCATTGATGCTCGTTCCCCCCTGAAATCGGTCAAGCCTTGTTGAATCCCCCCCAATGCGCTGGTCTCCTTTCCGTAGTTGCTGCGTGGTCTTCACTGATGCTCATCCCCCCCCTGGAAACGATCAAGCCTTGTTGAATCCCCCTTGCGCTGGTCTCCTTTCCGTGGTTGCCGCAAGAGTTGTTCATTTTGAACTAAGCCCTAAGCCCCATCCTCCTTTGTTATTCCATATTGCTTCTGTCTACAGATATTATTAGTATACCGTTGATATCCGTATCGTTGCCTTCCTACTGATCTACCTTGAGCTGCAGCTCAATCACATTTAAGGTATTGTCTTTCTCTATTTTAGTCTACACCATCGACAACGGCTAGACTAGAGACTGATAGAAGAAACCCATACTTTATTTTAGCTACACAACGCCGATGCGTAGGGAGTTGCAGCCCTGGTGGGCCTCTGCTCCAACAACACCTCATCTTAAGCCTGTCGCTGATTGTCAAGGTGGGAACGCAGTTGCCCAAAGGCTGCACGGTGTTGTTCTGCAAGCGCGCGCTGGAGCTCGATATTCTGTTGGGCTTGAGTCTTGGTTAAAGCTTGTAAGAATGCCATATGGCGTTCGGTCGTTGAGGAAATGCACTTGGTGTTCTGGGTTATCATACGCTCGGCGAGCGCCTCCAAAAAAATTTGATAGCGCTCGATCGTCTTCTCGTCGGGTCGCTACTCAAAGTTATCGACTACAACTCGAGCAACCAAGGGGGGTAGCATGTGGAATAGTGGTTCTGCTGCCTGAGCTGGACGTATGTGGAACCTCGGCACTGTCTTCTCTTGGAGCTGGGGTGTTTACATGGGTCGTCACCCGGGCGATGTCTCTTGCAACCATACATGATTGGTAGTGACGTTGGAGGGATGGGTTGAGGGTGAATGTCGAACAATAGTAGCAGACGAAATGGATGCTCTTCAAGACTTGTCGTTTAAAGGTGGCTGGCCGATTGGTGTGTCTGCATATGAAGGCGATGGGGGTGGTCCGTGTGATATCTTGAGACGTGGTTCGTCTGAGTCTTGGTTACTGCTCGACCAGCATCCAGTAGACCTTGACCACATTCGTGATACGAACAAGCGCTGCCGCGGGCCATGATGAAAGGAAGGGATTCGTAATGGGGCGGAGGTGGATGAAATGAGACATAAATGGAAAGTCTTCGTGCTTTCTCATGCTTATATTTATATTCCAGAATCAAGACCATGAATGGCAAACATCCGGGACCCATATAAAAAATGTGCAGATTGACAGCTGTAAGCACCAGCAATGCAATTGGTGAGATATGCTTGAATACAAGTACGTGGTAGGCTTGCTTCTTATCGCATCAGGGGGTTAGAAAGGCAGGGCGAAAAATGCATGCTCATTCATCAGCGAAAAAAGCAACAAGTTGCCCCGTTGTGGAACACTCTTCGAAGTGAGTCGCGTTGCAAGTGTGCAAGAATGCGAGACGTCTTGCTTCTCCCCAGAAAGGAAGGTGCAGTGATATCATGTCGATACTCAAAGTGAGTCGCGAGTGCGCATGCACTATTTTCATCTCATGCAAGTTGACACCCGATTCAAGTATCATATCGAGCTCATTAAGGCGATGGTACAAGGAATAGCTATAGGACTCAAGAGATCTTGAAGAATCTTCGGGACCGTTCTTGCGTACCAAGACACAGAAGGCAGGCATCGGTGAGGACGAGAGAGCTGACGTCCTTGCTGCCATGTACATGTATGATATTCTCAAAGTTTTCTCGTTGACGCCTTCTCTCTCTCTAGACGATCAAAGTCAGCTCTCAAAAGAGCGTCGCCATGGAGAGATTTCGGGCCTGATGAAGGGTATTATCAAAGTGGTGGACTCGAATTCAGATATGTTCGAAATGGTCAAGGAGAGTCTCGATCACGTCCTTGTGAAAGGGAGAGGGCATGAAGGCGTAAGGATCCAGCTCATGTGAAAGCGAAAGGTAGACCAAAGTGGTCGCGGATGAAGAGCAGCATGGAAGTCAGCACGAGCTCCACAAGGTGTAGGGTTTGCAATAAGCTAGGTGGCAATGCGAGAAAACATCACGGCCCAGGAGGAACTATCGTAGAAATCTATATGGCAACTGCAACCTAGGATGTCAATTAGATAAGGGTGAAAACAATTGAGTTGCCCGGTCAACTCATGTCCACTCATTTTGACCCTTAACATATGTCCACTCAAATGGCGCCTGATTTTGTTTTAAATAAAGACAGACTGGATTATCCATCCTATTTTTCACTCCTACACTCCCAACTTGTATCCATACTCCATTTATTCGCTTTCATAGGCAGCAACAAGTGCAGCATCAGCCTGGTCTTTTTCGCCTGGGGTAATTGTAGCATGCCTCCTTGAAGTGGTAGAACATTGTGCTGCCACGATTTGATGCATATCTTCCATGAAGGATAAAACGCGCATCTCTTCTTTCAATCTTGTGGCAGCAAGTACGGCATGTTGGCAGATGGCATACGATCATCACATCCGAACAGTATTTGACGGGTCCCTTTGCAGAGGGCTGTCTTAACCGCAGATAATGCAACACTTCGCAGGGCTACGTGAAGTGACAGGTGCAGAGATCGGGTGCAGGCTTACGGTTTGCGCCGTTTGTTTTGAGTGGACATTATTTTTATTTTTATTTTACACCTGGTGTATTGGTGTATTGCCCCGCCATTTGAGTGGACATCTTTTTAGGGTCAAAAGGAGTGGACATGAGTTGACCGGGCAACCCAAATGTATACTCCCATTTGATAATCCCCGTAGTAAAAAGGAATAATATAATCTCACACCCCCGTGAGCCTCTATTCTCGCAGGGGTCATCAACTCCTGCACTAAGTCCATGTAAACGTTCCCAATATTTGAACGTCAATCGCGCAACAACCTTTTATGCTACTCCCTACGCTTCTTAACATATTCTTTTGCCCATCTCCATGCCTATCTTCTCGTGTGGTTCACTTCTTTTTTTCATCAACTTTGATGTCCACTTGCATGCAAAGAGTGCTAAATTGTCTGTTCAGTTCAGACATAGTGGACGAAAAAAAGAAGTGAACCACACGAGAAGATAGGCATGGAGATGGGCAAAAGAATATGTTAAGAAGCGTAGGGAGTAGCATAAAAGGTTGTTGCGCAATTGACGTTCAAAGATTGGGAACGTTTACATGGACTTAGTGCAGGAGTTGATGACCCC
>MU617308.1:0-16324 GCA_025201705.1 Dissophora ornata
AGTGTATCAAGTCTTGTACGGCTAGGTCCTCCAGGGAGTCATCTTGAGAAGAGACCTGTGCTTGTATGATTCACTGCAGGTGCGTGACTTGTGAGCGTACATCGTAGGAATGGACTCGTTGCCGTCTAGGGAAAGGGAAAGATTGAAGCGGGACGCACAAATGATGTCGCTGTCATCAAGCAGGGGAGAGGGTGTAGGAAAAATAGACGGAGGGTGACTTTTGCTGAAAGTGGGACCTTTGACGTGATTTTGTTATTCAAAATGGTTTGGGGGAATCGAAGAGATTTTAAGGTCTAACGTCGTCGGACGATGCTGACCACCAGCGTCCATTCCCCGATAGAGATAATGCATGCAGTGGTATTGGCGCTTGTGTCGCAATGCTCACTACTCACTGCGAGGCTCTTGTGTATGTGAAGCTCATTTCTCGCGTGTTTTCCACTGATTTCAAATTCTGTATTGTAAAATTATATGCTTTTGTCCAAGACTCTGCCATGTTGAAGCTAGGCGTGCTGGATGATTATTGTTTCGTATGTGAACGTGCCAATACCATGATAAGTACTCTTTCGAGACAACTATATAAATCTAGAGCGAGCTGTCATGACTGAAGTAGTTGGTTTCTCGTTGACATCATCGGAGGGTTGCATGCATACGTTGAACGTTTAACGTCAGTGTCTCTTCAAAATTTAAATGAGTCTGAGGTCTGGAGCCATCAAATGGAGGAATGCAATAGTAGAACGCGTGCGGAGAAGTTGATAGTGTTTAGATTTGTCTCTAGCGCTTTGGCTCTCGTTTGTCATACGGTCGGGCAACGCGATTTTGAGGTTATATCAGCAGAAGTAAAAATTGGCGACATGTGCATGTCTGAGTTGTACTAATATTTGATAACAGGCGAAACTTTGTGGAGCCGGTGGACTACGCTTCTTAATAAGTAAAAGACCCGCACCAGACCACATCGTTGATCTCGGAGAGGATGAGGTCGAGTGTCAGAAGTGAGGATGGTAAGGATGGTGATGATAGTGTGGAAGATAAGGATGGGTTATTTATGTGACTTCAAGATGCGCAAAGGGGTGTGGCACTGCCGTCGTTTGTAGAGTTGAATTCAGGAAACAGTGCCCGCCCTGTGTGCTCCAGGAGACAGCGATCGATGGTTCGTAGCCCTTTTTGTGGATAATTTTTCACAAGTCGCGTACACCCATGGCGGCTGACTTTGATGGATGGCACTGGCCAAAGAGTGCAGATGTCTCTCGGCGAGATAGGTAATAAGAAGTAAATATACAAGTTCGACTGTCGGAAACCACGATAGACTTCTTGATGTGCAGCAGAAATTTATTGCTGCTCTGTGGGAATGAAATGTCATACTTGTGTGCTGAAGATAACGACTACATGGCTCCGGGCAGGACACCAGGCCGAGAATGTGTAGAGGCGGTGCTGTGATCAGGGCTTTAGCGATAACCAACTATGGTTTCAAAATTCAGTCTTGTCAACCTCCTTCGCAGCGTGCAAAAGTACGACATCATTGTAATACCATTGATGCTTCGCCCAACAGCACGGAGACCTTCTTTGTTTCTGCAGAAGGTACGGAATAGATGAAGTCAATGCTGCCAGTGAATTCTCTAGTGAACGTTCATTATTTCCCAGATTCTGTGACGCGCCTCTACATTATTTCCAAACAACGGGCCTGCAAAAGGCATCGCTCGACGCCATATTGTAACGTTAACCATCATGTCAACATCAATCGAGGATAATGAGCTGCCGAAGGCAATCTTGACGCGCATTATGAAGCAAGTGGTGCGTATCCAATTTTTATTTCTCTGGGATTTTCAAGGCCCATCTGTTTGAAGCGGATGCTGATCGTTCAGATCTTGTAACGAAAAGCTCTCTTGCCGTTCACCTCTAGCTTCCTGAGAATACGAATATCCAAGCGAACGCCAGGCTGGCGATCACGAAATCCACAACTCTGTTTATCAACTATCTCGCGTCTGCGTACGTCTGGGCCCTGTTCTGAACACTTGTCTGTGGCGTGCGATCCACCCTAACTGCCACATACTGGAACCGCGTGTCTGACACTCTTTGCCATACGTCCTTTGTTTAGTGCGAATGAAGTAGCTACGAGTGCAGGTCACAAGATTGTAAGCGGCGCTCATGTACTCAAAGCACTCGAATCTTTAGATATGGAAGACATGGCTCCACGGTTGAGTGAGGAACTCAAAGGTAGTCTGTGTTTATATTTATTGTCTGCTCTCTGATGCAGTTGAACGAAAGGGTGGACTATTAACATCCCTACTGCGCATCGAAACTTGAAAGCATTCCAAGCCATACAGAAGTCCCGGAAGGAAGGAGCGACGAAACCATCTAAGGACAAGGATGACTCGTCTACTGTGCCGACATCAAAAAAGAGAAAACCGACAATGGAGGAGTCGAATACAAACGCAAAAGCCCGAAAGTCTTCGACTGGTGCAAACCCAAGAGATGGCCAGGACATCACTTCGGGAAGCTTGGAGGAGGATATTGACGAGGATGAGGATGCGGAGCTCGAGGATAAGGATGAAGGCGACGACGATAATGAGGAGGACGAAGACGAGGATGCCGAGGCCGTTGAAGAGAATGGCACAGACTCACTGAACATGGATGATGAGGAACATGATGACGAGGAGGGAAAGGCATCCAATCTAGACGATGAAGACGATTCGGACGGATTCTGAGCAGCCATTGCGGAGCCTTAATAAACATGTATTAAAAAAATTGCGTGTACTTGTCGAGTACTGCGGTTACTACTCTGCGACTTTGCGCGGTTGCGGGGTCACAGAGTAGAATTCATCCTCTCCCAGATACTCCTGGACATTGATGTAATCTACGCGGGTCATTGTAGCGCGCAAATGAAGAAGTAGGGCTGGTTAGCCGAAGCTCAAAAGAAGGCGTGGTAGGGAAGATGCAAGATCTTTGCGAGCGCGGCTCCAATTGGTGTGCACTCAAAAACGAACCTTGACGATAAAGGATCTGCTCAAAGTGAGGCAGGAATTCCTGCCTAGGAAGATTCAAATTGAACTCCAGCAGAGCAAACACCTGGAACTCGTGCTCCTTGATGTCCTTGATACTAACATCCATGTGCTTTGTCATTTGTTTCATCAGCGCTGTGAATTCGCCCGGTGATCTCTTTGGCTCATTCACCTTGTATGCGAGCAATAGACATACACCTAAACGTGATATATAATACGGCATTACGGGTACAGTATGAGATCTATGTGCTTAGAGCCAGTGCTTTGCGGAGCAAGGACTGTCGCCTATCTTACAGGCCATCAACTTGCGGTTCTCTTTAGTCACAGGTGACGATGTCGACTCTGTTGAATAACCACTGCCCTTCCAGTTGCCCTTAAGGATCAGCTTTTCAAAATACGCATAAGCTAAGGCAGCAGTTGAGATCTCCAAGTCCATTTCCTCAGATATTGCCAACAAATCACTTTTAACCTTGCGAATTTTGGAAAGCGTGATTGATGGATCGACTGTGGGATGTGTTGATCGAAAGTGCTCGTTGAGTTCGCGCTTCAAGTCAGATGGTCGGGTATATTGGATAACGGAGCCCTAATAGAGTGAAACAGTGGACGTTATTGCTGTAATCTACCAGACTGAATGGTGTCAATAGAACAATGGAGTAGGAGCATAAAAGATGCTGCCTACCATATAACAGGCCAGCGAGATGACCGTCCGGTTCTTTCCAGTCTTTAGTTCTGGGTCATCCAGATAGTACGGATCATAGGAGGAAGAGTCCTCCTGCTCCGGGCTGCATTAACCAGACATAGTACGTGTCAGCATTGGTACATATATACCTAGTCAACTTTAGCGAAAGATAATACCTCAACAGGGCGTACTTTAGCGCGTTGCTTTGAGTGAGAAGATAGGCGAAGGAGTTGGCCTTCTTCCTGACAAGCGCCTCCTTCGTGATTTGTTGCAGGTACTCGCGGTCAAATTTCCGACGCCGTCGTTTGCTGGGTATTTTGTCGTCGTTGTATCGGAGGATCGAGGAGACTATAAGTGGGCTGCCATTATTGGTCGTGAACATGAAGGCATGCTGGTTCAGGTTTTCTCCAAGGCTGACGCAACTACGGGTGAGGTCACCCCCTGCGTAGAAAATATGGCGTCGTGAATCCTGGGGCGGTTTTAGTTGGGTGGTCCATTGAGAGCCACTGTTAGTCCTATAGAGCGAATGTCTTGATGTGGCTAAGGCCTGTGACCCAGAAGTTTGCGAATGGCTGGAGTTGTGCCTAGGGATACTGAGGGAAGGTCGCCTGAATATTTTCTTGACAATGTGAACCGTTCCCGATGTGATTAGGGGTTTGATCTGCACATGCTCCGCCAGTGGTCCAAGCCAGCGGCTCGGGGCTTTCTGTAGGGCATGTCTGTGCGTGATGACCAAGTCCATGTCTGATGATGATGTCGTTGGCGTATCTGGGTCATTCTCTCGTGCAAGCAGCGTCGAAAGCAGGGAGGGCGTCGAGGAAGAGCGCTGTACTAGACGGCGAGGAACTAGATCCCCTTGGGAGGGTGTCTGGGGCATGTCTGACGGGCTTGCGGCCACGATGTCGCCGATTTCCTCGCCCTGAGAAATTCCTGGCGCAGCGGAGGAATTTTTTGGTTCCTGTTGGCCTGGGGTTCCATCACGAACTCCATCGACGTCCTGGTCGATGATGGTGTCACCACGCAAGCTGATGCCGGAGAGAAAGGAAGCAGCCTCCTCTTTTCTAGCAAGGGCACGACTTCGCCTGGTGTCCGTCCCATGGGTACGCATTCTCTCCGTCTGGGTTGATTGTGTTGTATATGAATGGGCTAGCTGTGGATCCGTGCAATCTGCAGAGCTGGGGAGCTAGGGAGCTGGGGAGAGGAGTAAGAGAGAACGGTATCTGATCATGCAGTGACTGTACTACTGACAAGTCTATACAAATATTTCCAAAACGAGCCGGGTGAACAGCATTAAAGAAAACCCTTCTTCAACGCTCGCTCGCTATTAATCCTCTCCTCCTCAACCCTCTCCTCTCCTCCTCCCCACTCCTCCCACCCCTTTGCCCGAGCTTCGTCCACACCGCTCTTGCAATACAGCGATTAAACACCTTTTATTCTCGTCATAATGTCATTCACTCGTCTCGCCCAGACCCCTGCGCGCCTGCTACGCAGCACCCGCCCAATGGCGCAGATCGTCCGCCCCGGCACCATCGCTGCCCCTCGATTCCTGCTCTCTCCTGCCACGTCTGCTCTCCATACATCTGCGAAGGTTATGCAGAGCACGGAGACACAGGTTCTGATCACACCTTCGACAGGTAAATGATTCATTTCCTTAAGTTAGCAAAGTGGATCTATATTGTGAGAACTGCGCTGCAATTCGTAACGGTGTATCGTCCTCAGACACTCCTCGCCTCAACCATTTGATGGATCCCACGGTCACTAATACTTTCTTGCTGGCTCCTAACTCTTCTGTGGTGGTGGATAACAGAGTCGCTTGGGTTTGAGGTTTCCAGGGTGGAAGATGCAAGCAACACCCGCCCCATCTACATGGATATGCAAGCTACGTCTCCTATGGACCCCCGTGTGCTTGATGCCATGTTGCCGTACATGACTGAACTCTATGGAAACCCTCATTCGAGAACTCATTCGTACGGCTGGGAAACAGAAAAGGCTGTTGACCAAGCGCGTGAGGTAGGCCCCCATCCCGGTAACATTGTCACGATAGCCAGCAATATGAGATCTCTTACACAGTCTTTGCTTCTTTTAAATCCTTCTAGGACATTGCCAAACTGATCGGTGCGGATGCCAAGGAGATCGTTTTCACATCCGGTGCGACAGAATCCAATAACTTGAGTATCAAAGGAGTCGCTCGCTTCTACAAAGGCAAAAAGAACCATATCATCACCACCCAGACAGTACGTGCATGTGGTTCCCTGTTCGCGTCGATGATCTTTTCGAGTTCTTTTCTAACTCTACCAACCTTATGTTTCCTGAAATCCACAGGAGCACAAGTGTGTTTTGGATTCTTGCCGTGTGCTGAGCGACGAGGGCTTTGATGTAACCTATCTCTCTGTCGGGAAGAACGGACTCATCTCAATGGATGAACTCAAGGCCGCTATCCGCCCCGACACGGCTCTGGTCTCGGTCATGGCTGTCAACAATGAGATCGGTGTCATTCAGCCTCTGGAAGAGATTGGAAAACTTTGCCGCTCCAAAAAGGTTTTCTTTCACACAGATGCCGCCCAAGCTATCGGCAAGATTCCTGTTGATGTGAATAGCATGAACATCGATCTTTTGAGCATCAGTGGTCACAAGATCTATGGACCCAAAGGCGTTGGAGCACTTTACGTCCGCCGCAGACCAAGAGTTCGTCTTGTCCCTTTGTTGACCGGAGGTGGACAGGAACGTGGTCTCCGTAGTGGAACCGTTGCGGCGCCACTTGCCGTCGGACTCGGTGAGGCATGCAAAATTGCAAAGGAAGAAATGGCTGTAAGTTATAATGCTTGTTGGCGGCAGCCGCCTTGAGATGGGCAGATTGATACCATATGATGATTGTCCTTTGATCCCGGACATTGCTATATTACCTAGTCCCAATGTCGCGAATACACTGCCATGGGTCGTTATGTTATCCTTTCTTTTTTGGGAGGGGATCCATAAAGATTTTTGGTGGGCGGTTGTGGACAATGATGGCTCGTGCAGGGGTTCTGATGGTGTAGATGTTTGGCTATGCTCGACATTACAATTACTGGTCCGAGTACACTAACTGTTCTTTCACCCTTACCAGTATGACCACGAGCGCGTCCAGCGCTTGTCCGAGCGTCTGATCACCGGCATTCAATCCAAGGTCAGCCATGTGTACAGAAACGGAGATGAGGTCCAGTCGTATCCTGGCTGTGTGAACCTGTCGTTTGCCTATGTTGAGGGGGAGTCGTTGCTTATGGCACTCAAGGACATCGCTCTCTCGTCTGGATCGGCCTGCACGTCTGCATCCTTGGAGCCATCGTATGTCCTCCGTGCCCTGGGGGCAGAAGACGACATGGCTCACAGCTCTATCCGATTCGGTATCGGTCGTTTCACAACGGAGGAGGAGATCGACTTCGTGATCTCTCGTGTTGTTGCCCATGTGGACAAACTGAGAGAAATGAGCCCGCTTTGGGAAATGGTCCAGGAGGGCATCGACATCTCCAAGATTGAGTGGGCACAGCATGCGTAAAGCACCGTCGGGTCTTGCGTTTTTAGTTTCATTCCTTCTATCTGCCGTATTCGTCGCTAGTTTTTCATTCATCCCCATTGATTTATTACTGTCCACAGTTTTGTTTACAAGAAAATATAAAAGTTGCAATGCCTATAGATAATGCAGTGGTTGTGAATTTATTTTATGTTCTATCTCCTGTCATGCGGGTTATGATGGGTGAAAATTATGCAATATTTCTTTATGGTCCATTGTCGATCAAGCAGACTTTTTCTGGCGCAGCTTGATACCTTTTTGCGACTGCAAAAGTTTCGCTTGCGATGCTATTGAAGAACAGGATAAACAACACAGAAGGATTGGTTAAAAAAGAATACTAGTATTACGAGTACTGTCATCAAACAATGCCTTTTTTTTTTTTTCTGTTTTGTTTTGTTTTGTTTTGAACCCTTACCTCGGATAAGCTCCTCATCTTCTTCCGCGTTAAAGGTAATCTTTTCTTCCTCCACGGTCGCAGGTTTCGATCCGGTGTTTTTCTTTCCGCCCCGAGAGCGCTTTCCAGATTCCTCTACGATGGGTGTGAACTCTTCCTCCTCATCCAAATCGGCGTTGTCCTCGTTCCTCTTTGGAATCTTGTTGCTGATTTTCTTGAACTTTGCGACATAGAATCCATCCATGTTGTGCATATGGGGGTAATAGCGTCTTGTGAGACTGATGGATGGATGGAAAACTTTCTCTCTGTAACGTGTGAACCCCTCCTTTCCAAAGTCCAGACCCGTCGAGACTAGCTTCACATTGGGGCGCTTTTTGAGAGCGTAGTTAACAACATCCTCGTTTTCGTCGACCGTGACCGAACAAGTCGAGTAGACAATATAGCCTCCAGTTTTACTTCCAGCATCAACGGAATCGATAGCGCTCAGGACGAGCTCTTTCTGGAGTTGAGAGAGCATCTGGAAGTCCTGCTCGGACTTGTTCGTTTTGACAGAAGCATCCTTGGAGATGACTCCTGTTCCTGAACAGGGAGCATCCAACAAGACACGATCGAATCCTCCGATGACGCCTGGGAATTCGCGACCATCGTAGTTGCATACAACAGCGTTTTTGACACCCAAACGGTGGATATTTGCTACCAAAGATTTTGTACGATCTTTGTTGGCATCGTTTGAAAACACCATTCCTGTGTTCTTGAGCAATGCCGCTATACAGGAGAGAACACGTTTGTTACTGAGTGCATGTGAATAGAATGAGGCGAAATGAATTAGGCTATTAGTAGAGGGATCAACTTACCGATATGAGTACTCTTTCCTCCGGGAGCTGAAGCCATGTCCAAAACACGCTCGTGCTCCTGAGGAGCCAGCGCCATGACGGGCAAGAATGAAGATGCCGCCTGGAGCATGTAGTGGCCAGCCAAATATTCAGGGGTGGCACCGATTGGTACAGGCGAGTCAAAGACTTGAAGACCAACTTTGCTCCATTTGCCAATAGGATCAAGATTAACACCGCGGTTGATCAGGGCCTGTGCCAACTCACGACGACGAGTCTTCAAAGTGTTTGTACGGATAGTGACAGGTCTGGGCACCTCGTTTGCCTCGAAGAACTCGATCGCCTCAGATACTGGGAAGATGTAAAACAACTTCTCCATCAAGTACTCGTTGTATCCATAGTAGAGGCAAAGATCTTTGAGCAATTGCGCGATGTAATCGTTACGAGATCTGTTCCGTGACAAAGAGCCATGATATAAATAAGAATAATGTTAGGAGTGAGATTCTCGGGGTCGCTTGGAATAGCTGCAGGTCCAACATCGACATCATACCTGTTTCCTTCTCTCATCTCTCTAAAGTTATTCAGCACGCGAACGATCTCCTGGATACGGGCCTGGACAACTTGCAAGTCGGTACTTTGCAGGATATCATGGTCATCCGCAGGCAGAACGTACTTGTCATTCTCCAGCATGATGTTGGTCTGCAATTCAGCCTCAGCTTCGTCAGCTTCGGCCTTCTTGGCTGCATCCAACTTCCTTGACTTTGTCTCCAGATCATCGTCATCCTCAGAGTCCTCGTCGTCGCTGGCAAAAATGTCTTCCTCGTCCTCTTCATCATCTTCTTCATTCTCTTCATCGGAGCCGAACATGGCAGTGCCGACTCCCTTTGATTCCTCGTCCGACTCTGCAAATTCATCCCCAAGGAAATCATCGTCGAGCGCTCCAACTTCGATATCCGAGCCTTCCTCCGCAGAGACGAACTCGTCGTCCTGTAAAGCAAATCGAACAAAATGGCGTTAGCTTCATAGAACACATGTCAGAGGGACCGCACGATACATAGTTATGTCATAACAAAGGATACGACCAGATCACGAAAAGGGCGATATATTCAACATACCAGTGCTTCTTCTTCGCTTTCACTCTCGCTGACAGCGCCATATGCCCACGACTCGTCGTCCTCTTCGCTGTCCTCTGCAGCGACCTTAGAAGAACTCTTATTTGCGGGCTTGCCATTCTTGGCTTTGCCAGAAGACTTGGAGGCACCTGAGGTAACCTTGGCCTTTTTAGAAGTGGGCTCGCTCGTAGGGTTCACCTTGCGCTTGTTATTCTTCTGAGAGGCACCAGGAGATGCCTTTGGGGCAGCATTCTTGGTTGTTGGACGGCCAGCCATTTCGGTGATGAATGAGAGTAGGAGGCTTGCAGTGAGTTCTTGAAATGTTACTAGTCTGAGCTCGCCTTTTTTCTTTTTTCTTTTTTTTTGACCTTGTTTGTTTCTTTTTTGATCTGCAGTCACAGTCCCATGGGGCATGGGGCAAGTGACGTCAGCATTTTTGCCAGTTGGTATTGACCAATCACAGTCGTGGATAATTTTTTCCGATTGTGTATTAGTTGTGGCCAACAAGCAAGTTTAAGAGATCCTTCTCTTTCGCTTTTGAATCCTACCTTCGAATTCACAAAATGGCTCACAGCAACATCTGGAACTCCCACCCCCGTGGCTATGGCAAGGGCTCCCGCGAGTGGTAAGCAGTTGCAGCGTCACGCCATCCCAACACATCAAGCAGGATGTTGCCGAGGATACCAATCTGGAAAATGCGCCCGAATTCAATTCCAATCACCAAATTGGCCATGGATCAACGGCGGTGCCTATTTTCTCAAATTTGGAATCCATGCGGAACCTCTGATCGGTCAATTGCAGACATCACCTACAATTACTTGGATATTCAAGATGATTGCATCGTTGGGATCATCGGACTTTCAGGTCCAATCTTGGATTGTCAATGTGTTCATTCAGAGTGCGAAATAGACATGCGTCGACTATGTCATGAGCTTGCACGACTCTTAAGACCTTTCAACACAGCGCGGCCTCACCATTACTGATTGCAGTACGCTAATGGAGATTTTTTTTTTCTTCACTCTTTTTTTTTTCAAACAGCCGTGTCTGCACTCACCCCGCTGGTTTGATCCGCAAGTACGGTCTCAACATCTGCCGTCAGTGCTTCCGTGAGAACTCTGCCGCCATTGGCTTCACCAAGGTATGCGAAATATCCATAATAATTGGTCATGGAATATCTCGTATTTGATTCACCAATATTACAGACCAACTAATGACTTTCTTCCACCCTTCACAACTAGACCCGTTAAAGTCTTTCTGGTTTAGCAGAATCGGCAACTATTGTTCACAATATCGCTGGAATAAAGATTCAATCTTCTAGTGTCTGCCACGTCTTAAATTGAGTGATTTCGTGGAGGCCCACAGTTGTTTCAAACGATGAGATGTGCACAGCACGCGCAGTACTTGATAGGATGACAGGCTTGTGATGTCTTGCAATCCGAGTGCCCCTGAAACGGATCTTTATTTTCGACTACAAAGGCTGGGAGAACCGAAGTGCCCTTTGAAGGATTCCACGCCGTTTGCTATAACAATTTGAGTGCCCTTCGCCTCATGCCCCGCTTTCCATATGAGACTCTGAATGATTACGAACTGATAGGGCGAGATGGACAAGTTGATCGGAGGAGCCCGCGAGCAGGACCCTTTATTTCCCCTTCCTCTGATGGCTACAGTTGGGGGGGGGAAGGAGATTTTAAAGTTGCCGAACAGTGTTGGAAGTGTTGTGACTATCAAGACGTCGCGATGTACAGATGTTTGACAACGTTGGTTATAGAACTGCAGTGGTCCGCTTGCTTGTGTTGCAATGACAGAGACAGAATAAACAACCAGGGTGTCGGAGACTGCTCTGCGTCATCTTGGAAGATCAAGTCTTGCATTTCCCCCACTCTCGTAGATCTGTCCACGTTGAACACCAGCTAGGAGACGGAAACCGTTGCAGTGTATTTAGCCCCGGTGGGTTTGACCTATTATCGCGTAACTGCCCAGTGCGTTGTCTTCTAGAATATGAGACCTCCCTGTTCCCCCACTGGCAGCAAGGGATCTGAAGTTGCATTGTTGGTGTCAAAGCAAGGTGGCTGGCCGTGATACATTCAGAAACAGAGCTGCCACAGTGGTTAGGCACTCAAACCACGTTACAGCACCCAAGTGTGTGACACGCGTTTTCTACCATATTGGATACACTCCACGCAAAGGCCAACGAAAAGATCCGTTGTTCCCATCATGTCGGTAGACGACGATCTTCTTTTTGATCACCTAGACTACAGGGTCACCGCGTCCAAGGATGCCGACGAGGCTTACTTGGATCCTGAGAAATTCGTTGAGCGCCTCACGCAAGCTTGGATTAATGAACGAGCTTCCCCGGATGTCCTCCAATACGAGCAGGGATCAGTGGATGGACTTTTAGAAAAGATAGAATATCAGGTTTGTGTGCGGTCGTGTATATCCTGCTTAACTCTTTGCACCCAGCCGCCTATTGTCCTCCCTGTTCTAACCCTTCTACAACTACTACTTAGACAGGAATTATTGATGAGCTGGACTCTGGCAATGACACCTCCATGATCATTTCGATCCTCTACCAGACAGAACTCGAGCGGGTCAAATTCGTGCTCAGGAGCTACCTTAGGACGCGGATATCAAAGGCAAGGCGACCCTGCGCGAAGATAAAGTCTTTAGGAGTAGCTACGTTCGTCTATCTCTGTTTTAATCGCCTCACTTGTTAATGCTTCTATTCTACCTGTACATTTCACGTTCTCGCGCTTAGATCGAGAAATTCTGTCAGTATATTCTTGCTGATGCTAGTTCGAAACGAAGACTTTCAAGGGCCGAGGTGCTGTACGCGGAAAAGTACGTCTTTGGCTTGTCAGCTCGAGTTATGCATCATTGCCGCTTAAATGTATTATTATGCCAACATCTCTTTTTCCTCTTCTGTTTGATATTGTCAGCTATGCTAAAGCTACGAGGCAGCATTATGATTCCAGCTTTTTGTCATCGCTACCGCCGTCACTACAGGGTCAAGATGATACTGTGTTCGACCGGAAGTTGAGCATGAGTAAGTGGAGCAAATAGAGACGGAAGAAACAAAAGAACGATGCATTGCTATCACGACAAATTCTAATACCAGATACATTCGTTACCATCTTTACACTCCACCGTTGAACAGTCTCTCAGCCAAGGCTTGACGAAGCAGTCTTCTGTCGTGTGGTCGAAGATATCGGTGACTTTCAGCTGGATGAGTAAGTGTCATTGGGCATTTCCATATTTCCATAAAGCCCTCACGGACATGCTCATTTGATTTTGCTCACTCACTCGTCCATGCTACCCATCCCTTCTCTCGCCATGTGCATAGAGACGAGACAGTTGTACTGGAGACCGGCCAAATATACATCTTCCGATACAGAGCAGTCCGAGCGTTGCTGCAGCGCGGTCAGATAGAACTCATTTGAGCGCGGTTTATTGTATTATTTCAAAGGCCCTCACGACAATATATACTGCACTCTGCACCTTATGTGCTTCTCCAACATATTTTATAGGATGGTTGCCGTATTATTAAGTGCACCAGACACCAATGGGGTCAGACTCAGTGTAGTCTAGATTATGTTGTCACTGGTGGTCAGGGTTAGGCTCCAAAGGTGCAAGGGGAGGTGACCATGCAAATGAAAGCTGCGATCTCTGTGTGGGAAGGTCGGAGGATGATGTCCAGGACGAGTTCCTTGAACGGGCATAGCCAAATGAGACCGCTTCTCCAGTCCAGGACTGGGATCGTCCTGATGTAGACCATTGTGGGTACAAGGTCAAGCCTCGAGGGCGTGTCGAAGGATATCGCAACGCCCTTTGTGCCGAAGGGCCGGAGAGCGATTCGGTACGCCGGTGAGGCAAGGATACCAGTAGGTGCTGGTTCCTGTCATGGCGCTGCCCTGTTCCGTGTCCCTGACCGTGGCGCGTCATAAATGGGGACTGGTTACCAAATATTTGAAGAGATCGGATGCGAGGCTGTCTGCTGTGTTCTTGGGTCATATGCGATGCTGTTCTCCACGCAGGGTCATATGATGGGGGTACTTGCTGCAACTGCTCAATGGGACGAGTCGATGTAATAATGTACGGCCCTTGACTAGACCCGGGTGCTCTATCGAGGCTATCGTGATGTAACTCGTCTGCCGGATTCTCTGCGAGCCTTTCGCTATTCACAGACGATCGAGGCGAGGTGTTCAATGAATGTAATGGCGGCAAGTTTACAAACGAAGATACTACAGAGGACTGTGTAGCGCCGTCTCCAATATCGATGGATGACGAGTCCGTGCGGTGATGGAATGACCGGGATGACGAAAGAAGCGATATCGCAAGACTCTGTCGACGCTCTACTGATACACGACTAATGGCATCTACGACCTCTGGACTCAACGGTCCGAGTGGGGGCATCGTAGAATAAGCAGGTGCAGCATCTGGAAGTTGTCTCCTTGAGTTGTCCAGTTCTTCTGCATCTGGGGCGGTATACACATCCTCCAATGTCCCCTGATCGAGTTGCGGTCGATTTCTGGCTGTGCTAGAGCAAATGCAGCAGACGAATGCTACTAAGAGTATTATTGCCGCACAACCTGCGAGAACTTCAGCAATGAACATCGCCCTAGCGTACGAAATCATATGCAGAGAAAAGTAAAAGATAGCAAATAGCCAATTAATTAGCGTCCGTGATTCCTCGAGCTTGGAGGTTATAATTCGCAATACGCATCCTTCCAATCACTCTACGCTACCCGAAAGCATTGTCTTTGAGGTGACCTGTTGTAGCTGGATCCATAGCGCCGTCGGGATTGTCAGGGTAATAAGAAACAAGTCAGGCCTTCCAAGAGTGCCGCGAAGTAAGAAAAAAAGGTGTTGCATTTCCTGTCAAGCGTGTTTTGTAAGGAGGGAAGGTAGTCATATGAGAAAGAAAGACAGCGTGTGGTGGGGACCTGAATAAAACCAGCCGGAGGCAAACAATCTAAAACCAGATTGACTGGGTATGAAGAAAGAGCGCGTAGGAGTGACTCCGAGTGATGGAAAGATGCCGCCCCCCTTTATTCCCTTCCCCTCAGTAACATCGGCAGCCATTTTCTTTGCCTCTCTGACAGGCTTGTCACTGACATCCGCAAGAGCTGTAGCTTTAAATTTGAGAGGCAGTTTTGATGTTGATTACACTTGATGCTCTGGTTGCAGGGAATCTCTAGTCTCTAGCAGCTGAGGCTTCACCGTGGAGAAGGCGACGGACCGCACGCCCGAGGAAGTAACACTGGAGGCGAACCGGCTGTTCTCTGTGATGCAATGACCACACATGACACTAACTGCTTCACAAATCATTTTTATTATATCCAACAATGCAATTATTCCCGATTATCGCTGCGCTTCATCTACGGAAGCACCACCATGCCCGTGCCCGTGCCGCCAACCTGCGAGATATCGCAAATGGTGCATAGATTGCCCTGGAACTCGGGCTTGAAGTGTGCCCGGCAGTAGGGACACTGCACGCTGGGCGATCCACGGTAGATTGGTGTATAAGAGATGCCGCAGACCACAAACGAGTTGTACTAAAACACCGCAAAAGAAAATCACAAAAGAGAGTTGTAAGTAAGAGTTGCTCAGTATCGGAATACCACTCATGAACATGGTGGTGCTAATCACAGTCGCGTTTGTCCGCAAATCACCTAACCACATACCTGATCGTAGTTAAGTTGGATCTCATCCCGGGGATTACGCTCGGCCACCTGCTGGATTTGGCGAGCAAGCGTCGCTGCCTGGCCAGGAGGAGCCAGCTCCAACAACCGACGCGCAAACGTCTGTGCAGACTGCAGGTTCTTGTGCTTATAGCACGCCGTCATCGCAGTGCGCAAACTGATAATCATGTGCTTGGGCTGCAACTGCACCCCAGTAAAGTACGCCGCAAGTTCCAGCATCCTCTTGATTCCTTCGGCCGAGGTATCGTTCTGCACCTCGCGGCGGCTCAACTCGATGCTCAGGCCAAGGATGTACTCTCGGCAGACTCCCACAAGCTGAAGCACCTACAGTTTAGAAAAGCATGGCAATTTAGAAAACTATGGCATTTAGAGACTTTAAATGTGAGTCAAGAAGTAATGCGCACGTGGAAAACATCGTCTTCCAGCCTCGTACCTCTTCGGCTTCAGACGACTGCGTGACAACCGTCAACAACAGCGAGTGCAGGATTCCTCTAAACAACGTGCAGGCTTCAGTGATCTTGTTTGACGTAGTAGCCTTGTATGCGTCCTGTAGTTCTTTGGAAATCAAAGACTGGAAGTTCTTGACAAGAACAGGCAGTGCCTTTCTCTGATCGCTCTCGCTGGGATTGCGGCGCACCGGCAGCATAATGGAAGGCATGCCTTCATTTCCAGTGACAATCGCTCGGCTGGCCTGGAAAATAGAGAGAAAGTGATCTTTCAGCGGCTCAAAGTTGACAGCGCCAACTTGGCGATTGAGAAGCTATTAAGATCGTAACGAGACATGGAATGATATAGAGAAACGTCGTTAGAATCAGGTAGTCCACAATACAGCACCAACCAAGAAATAGCACATAAGCCTGTTTCTCAAATATCCCACAATACACTACCTGCATAGCCGACTCAAATGCTCCAGCTGCAACATGGTCCGCTGCCAGTGGAGAATTCTGGCACCAGATCTCGGCCTCGCTCTGGCCCGCAACAGGAATCGTAAGACCACTATCTTCAGCGACAATCGCTCCAGTCTCGGCATGAAGCTCTGCTGCAAGATCGGCATCCATGTCCCATCC
>MU617309.1:0-16323 GCA_025201705.1 Dissophora ornata
AAAAAAAAAAAAAGAGTTGCATCCCCACGCTTCAGAAAAACGCGTGAAGTGTTGCATGACAAACGTTGCGAATGGGAGGGGTCGAAGCCTACAACTACTGTCGCATGCCACAAAATAAAGACGCAGGCGATGAATGAATGAATCATCGTGCACGGCTGTTTTGTGTATCTTCACACACAGGGTGTTTGGACAATGGAGCGCAAACAACAAACAACCCACTAGACTAGACAACCATGTATAATACCATGTATTGCTGAGAAAAGCAGTGTTCTATTTTATTTTCGTTTTGATGCGATCATCGGTTTTCTCGATTTCATCGTAGAGAGATTCACTCGACTACAGAGATCGTTACTCTGGTCAATCGTACTCCTTTGTCATCCTCCTCCAATGCTTTCTAGTTTTGCGTTTGCTCGTCACATTATGACGCTCTTGGGTACAATGAAACCCTCGGGTGCAAAACAACATCATCTATCCAACACAATCACAGCACGGATCAGGGCACCAGAGTCTGCGCCGCACAAGAAAAAATAAATAACGCACCCGAGTCTTGGTTCTGCTGTGTTTCTTTTCCACGAGAAAGAGCAGGGGCCACTTCTAGTGGGAAATGGTTGTCGGCTAGCACAAAGTCTCATACACACATACACACACATGTATATTACACGCACACATATATATTACACACACGCACACACACATCATTCAACAGCACAGGCCACGGAAACAGGAAAAAGGAAGTTGCCATCATCATTGGCATCGGACCTAGGAGGAGTTTGGGTGATATAACACGATGGTAAGCCAGTGGCTTCAATACAGTAAAACAAAGAGCGACAACTCTAAATGGCGACTCCCCGGCTGGTTGTTTTGATGTCTGCTGTTGACAAAGCAGGTCTGTAGGAGACAGAGAGAGGGGATGGCGACAGGCGATTCTGTTGATAGAATCGGGCAACTATTCAATCTAGTTTAACAGCAAATTTTAGAGTGGTAAATCCTATTTAATAATATGTACACACTGAGCGACTGAATTAAATCGCGGCCACAGTTCAGCCGTGACTGAATGGGGAAAGTATTCTATTCAATTCAGTGGCGACAATCACTTCATAGCCATGGGACATGCTCGACGACCGTCCCCTCGTTCTCTGCTCTTTCCCACTCTTTTTCACGCCCTCTCTGGCTGCAACTACCCAATGCTCTACCATCTTATTTTATTTTATTCATTACGGATAATACATAGAATTCTTCGATATTTAACCCACCTGCTTCGTCTGTCCGCTCTTTTTTTTCTCTCCTCTCTTTTACTTCCTTCTAGTTTCTCTCTCACAAACCATAGTCGATTCTCGTCGAAACGATCTTACTTCTGCTTTTCTTCATCACTAGTTGCATTGGTTTCCGCTTAAAAGAACCCAATTTTCGCACTAGCATTTCTCTACATCCTGTACACCACACCATCGCTATCCATCTTGCAAACTAGCAACTGCATCATCCTCGCCTTCTCTCACTGCACTGCACACATAAGCCTTTCTCCTCCTTTCTCCTCATTTCTCCTACATTTTGCATCTTTCAATCCAGTCTTGAGGTGCATCTTAAAAAGACCAAACAGAGTTTTCTCCACGAGGTAATGATATAAGGTCAAGAGCGACAGATGGGGCCTGGTCTGGCAGTGGCACGAACCAGTCTCAGATCCCACACATTGTTATTAAACCACGTCCAGATCCACCTCACGATCATATCTCGCGCCTCTGATCCCACCACACCCTCTCGTCCCCTGCCCCGCAACAATATATCCTAACCACCCTCAGATATGCTCTTTCCCATGGCTGCTTTAATACACCATCGGAGCAAACTTTTTGGCGCTTCTTGTCGACCACACCCCACCCATCTTGGCTGCACCCCGATTTAATTTTATTTAATTTCGAATTGATATTGAGGCAAAATGCAAATGTCCATTGTCATCTCCTTTTTTCAGTCGCCTGTTGAACCCAACAAACCACGGTGCTGTGCATAAGTTTGGGATAGGAGTGCTCCGTACCATTTTTATGGTCGTGGTCTTGTTGGAACGAGGGCTGAGGCTGATTGCAGATCGTCCGTTCCTGTGGGACACATGTTATCGTTCACGACGTGATGTTCTATCACCCATTGTCGCGGGCGGTGCATTTTTTCTTTCTCTGAGACCCCACCTCACCCCACCCCACTCTGTTTGTTTATGTCTTTATGTCTTCGCGCTATATTTTTCGGCACAAAAAGCCCACTGCGTGTCCCTCACGTACACACCGCCATGACTTGATCCACTGCTGACGCCAACATTTTCTGACGACATTCTTGTGCCCCTATCTATCCTCATAGTTTGTCTGTGAATCATCCTACCCAACGGAGCCCAAGCGATTTCAGTTTGAAGTCGGCTCTCGATAAAAAAGTGTAAGTTGTACGTTCAGATAAATCCCCATTGCTATGTTTACACCCGTACATCCGCCACCCACTGTTGGTTTGTATTCTGCGCAGCGGTGTATATGTTTCCCTTCCATATTTCTATTTATTTCTTTCATGTAAAGTGCACGCGCGGACGGCTGCCTCTTTCTCAAGGCCTGGCTGGTGGCGGCGGCACGGGGTCCATCGCAGGATGTGTGCGCATGATTGCTTTCCCATGACCACGCCCCTTGGCAACTCAAGCAGTGGTCCATTAATACCCGAATTTTATTAATAAACACCTGTTCTTTTTCTTTTTCTTTTCTTCCACCTTCTCGCCTTACTCACCGTCTCCCACTGTTGTGTTCTTGTTTGGTTGTCCAGTGTCGTTCGCATTTGCAACAGCAAAATCGACCACGAATAGATTTCTCCCATCCAACCCGTCCCAACTACGCACTTGTTGTGACCTCTGTCCTTCCGCTCGATCGTAAAGCAAAGCAGCAAACACACACACACACACACCCCTGGACCTTTTCGCTTATTGACGTGCTTTCTCCGATGCTATCCGTCTACAGTCCTTTGCCAATCGAAACTACGTCTTCGTTCCCTTTCCACACTGAGATGCGTTCAAATCTCAGCTCACACTCCAATAACCAGCAATATTTTAACCAAGAGCGAGAACAAAAACAACAACAGCAACGACAACAACAACAACAACAACAACAACAACAACAGCAACAACAACAACAACAGCAACAGCAGGGCCAGTCTTCACTCAGACAACCAACTTCATTGCCAACCGTAGATTGGAAGTCCTCACCTCACACTTCCCCGAATCCCACCCCTTTGGACAGCAAATCCCCGACAACCTCAGCCGAAGCTACATCTGTTATTTTCACAAACGAGGATTCCAAGGACACTCAGAGCTACTATAGCCGGAGCACCACCGAGCAACCCGCCGTTAAACTTGGTAAAGTATCATTCTCTCCAAAGGCGGAAATTGTATTTTAACGAGGATGCCAAGAACTGGTTTTAACGAACTTACTCCTTTCATTTTAATCCAACAGAGGCAATGATTCCTTCTCAAACGCCCCCTGCCTCCCAACCCATCTACAACGCTCCTTTCTACCCCTCCACAGACTACAGCTCTATGAAAAGTATCACCCCTCACCTCAGTTCATCCCACTACATGCCACCTTATCCTTCCCACAACCGCCGACAGACCATCCACGACCGCAGGCAGTCGATGATGGCCGGACACGGTAAAGCCCCAAATACTCATCCATCATCTTCCGACGCGCGTTCACGGGCGGACTATTCAACTCAACATATCCACCCAATATTGTCTGAAGAAGCTCTCAATGTATCGCAGCCTTCAGTTGGATCATGGAACCCAGCACAGCCACCAGCACAGCCACATGTACAGGGATCAGCACAGGACATCCACGCTCGAAGTCTTGACTCTTATTCCGCTATGCAAACGAGCCTTCCTCCTTTGTCAGAAGCCCTACATGGCATTTCCTCGGCATCTTCTCCATCTATGACGGCTTCACCTCACATGCAGGCCCAACAGGCGGCTTTATCAACTATGGGTAACGTGGCTACACCACCGCCCGACTTTTATGCACCAAACCCGTACTTGGACATGCAAGCACCCGTTAATGTCTACCCTCACCAAGATCAGTTCGAGAGTGACCCCTCAAAGATGCAATCTCGTGGCATCCAAGATCGCCATCCTGCCCAGACACACCCCATGATCCCTCAAGATTCCAGCATCTCTTCCAATTCGAACTACGCCCCCCGAAGGGTCACATACCCATTTGTATCGTCACTCGAGACAGGAGCAGGCTTAGTAATGTCTGGTGTAATGCCCCCAGAACCTACTGGATCAAGTCCCATGAGCAACAACAGTCCTTTCACACACAACGGTCTTGTCGGCGCCAGCCCTGTTTCGGTTCAGGGCATGCCTCGCACCTCTCCAGTAATTGACTACATCGACTCACTTGCCCTTCAACAGCACCAGGCACAACCCCATCACCACTCGCATCCACTGGCTGGACAGTCGCAAACGACTATGCACTCTACCGCCTGGTCTCAAAATGGCGGTGACATGAGCAGCATGGACGGAAGCGTAAACGGTTCCAAGGTCTATTCGTTTGTGCCGCTGTCCGGTGTCAACTCGAAGAAGCGACCTCGTCGTCGCTTCGACGAGATTGAACGTCTGTACGTCTGCAGCTGGGGCGACTGTGAGAAGGCCTACGGGACACTAAACCACCTCAACGCCCACGTTAACATGCAGAAGCATGGCCCTAAGCGACTTCCAGCAGGTATGTATTAATTAATATCTCGTGGGATTTTATAGAAGCGGCAGTGCCTTTCAAAAATGCTAACCATTTCTCCCAATGCTGTATGACTTTTCAATCACTTTTAGAATTCAAGGATTTGAGAAAGGCATGGCGTAAACACAAACGAGCAGAGGAGGAGGCGGCAAAGCAGGCTGCTGCGTTCCACCAGCAACAAAATCAGACACAGCATGCTGCGCATCTTCAACAGCCGCTTTGCGACCCAGTCCTGGCTCACATGCACCCAGCCCATCACTCTTTGGCAATACATACGATGACCCATCACCAGCCGCACCAGCTGCCTCACCCTCATGCCCACCCCAACCAACATCCACACCCACACCATGCTCAATCTCAACATCACCACCCGATGGGCTTCTAAGCGCGCGTTTCGCTCCAACTCTGATTTAATTTGTGTTTGTTATTATTATTATTATTATTATTATTATTATTCATCCTGTTCAATTACCACCACTCTGTATATCATATCTGTCTTCCCGTTTCCTCCATGTAGTTTTTTGTTTGTTTTTTTTTTTTTTTTTTTTTTTTTTTTCCCAGCATTGTTCTGTACTGGTCGACGACAATAACAAGAATATACAAACAACAATGCGCGCACATTCAGCCTTTTGCTCATTTTTTTTTTTATTTCCCGCCATTGCGCCATGAAGAAGAAGAAGAAGAAAAAAAAAAAAGTTCCTGTGAATGCTAAAAATACCCTGTTCCCCTCCCACGCCTTCCAAAAATAGACATTAGTATAGCGCGTGTTATTAACCTTCTTTTTACTTCAGAATCAATATATATCAAGTCAATTGTTCGCGAGAGTAGTCTAGTCTGACATGGGACATTTCTTTGGGCATTCCATGGGTTTTCTATTTGTGAACATGCGGCATCAAAAGAGGAAAATGGACCTTCTCCTGTTTTGTCATATCCGTTGGGCTGTAGCGTATAATTTGTAGTAGAGTCCGCATTATTCAATGTTGAACAACTCTGTAAGAAGGCTCCCAGGTACTTCAGCCGCCCAACCCAGCCCGGAGTGTCTTTAAGCGCAGGTTAATAGGCTGTGATTCCCGTCCGTGAGTTGAATGATTTTTGCTTGGAGTACATTGCGCTTCCAAAAGAAGGAACGCGACTCCCTTTCCGAGAACAAGACACAAAGGTTGGATGAGACGCGATCTTGCGGCAATTCTTGTTGATTTGATTCAAGCGCACAAAAATTTTCGATTTCCCCGAGACCTCACTACGGATATCAACATCGCAACCATCCATCCAGCAAGAGCCTCTTGTGCTTTAGGAGTTTGAGCTGTCATCGCAAGTAGAATGTCAGCTTCAATTTTTGTTGCAAGTGCCTTTTCTTGTTGCGTACGTGACACAATAAAATCGTTTACCTCTTCATGGTTCTCCCTCTAGACTCGCTTGAACTCGACGGAAAGCTGTGGCCCGACGGATCCCAGCAGATCTGTTCCTGGATAGTCGGTCTGAGTCCTGATGGCAGCCTCATCCTGTTTCTCGAGTAAAACTAGGCACTGCCCATGAATAAGGAATCTTGCCACGCATTGACTGACTCCTTTTTTGCCTGGTGAATTGCTCGAGAAGAAGAATGGTAACAGCACGTCAATGAGTAGTTGTTGAAAACTCTCGTTTGTATCATCATCTTGGTCGTTCTCACCCTTCTTCATCATCTTCGATGTCCTCACCGCGGTCCGAACTCGTGGTGGAAATGAGTGGGCAAAGGTGGTCCAGGAGCTCTCTGTCGGACTCTTGGAAGATGCCAGGCGTCGTGAGACACTCAATGAACCGACCAACGAGCTGTTGACATGGTCGTTTGGTATCTGCAGCGAGACAGACAACTTTCTGGAGGCCTCCTTATCCAAGGCTCTTTTGATATTCGCAGATAGGGTCCCCCACGTCGGGGTGCCCAAGTCAATCTCTCGCATGTCTTTTACTGTCATCTCCCTTCTTGCTCTGTTGCCGACTTATTCGCCTTCTTTTTGCTCGCCTTGTCCTCCTCAGAGCTTCTAGCAAGGCTACCAGATGCATTTTTTTTGGTGGCGTTGTTCTTTGCTTCCACGTGTACTGTTTCATTTTCGGGTGGTGGCTCGTGCGAGTGCGCGCTCTGGAAGCGTATCGTGACCGTTACTTGGAAGTCTTCCTTGGCGAATTAGGTGGAGCAGCCACCATCGTGTCCTCAATTCTCGGCTTCGCCCAAACATGTGTGACGTTTACACCCAACCCACTCCATTCCCAGACAACATGCAAGAAGGCGATAGATGAAAGGTAAGATCATTTCCAACGTGAAAAGTGGTAGCCTAATAATGAATGCGGCTTACGGGGCGACGGGGACTCGATTGCTACTTGCTATGGGGATGGGATGACTCTAATGTGGTGTAGTGCCAGGCTTCTTGGGGGGGAACATGAAGGAGCTCTGCCTCACGTGTGACCGCGATGTACTTCTCTGTTCTTACCATAGCCATGGTTCTCTCGCTAATGGCAAGAGAGAGCCATGGTGATGAGGGGTGGTGCCGCTTGATTCACGATATTGAACGACGACAGGAATTTATTGTGCAGCATTGAATAAATCATTTCAGTCATCATGATTATCTGCGTGGATCGAGCAACGAGGAATATCTAGTGTAGTTTCTACACTTCGGAGTTAGCACTGGGGCTCCTAGCTGTGGGTAGGGGCCTGTGCTTTTGAGATGGGGTGATGCAGGGTCCGGTAAGCTTTTGGAGGAGGTCGGTTGTGGAGTATGGGTCGAGCTTGGAGATATTGATGCGCATCTGCTCATGGAACAGCATCACCTGAGACATAACAACCAACAGTTCACTGATCATCTTGATATCAAGAAGGTGGTTGGCCCTAACTCTTCCGGTTGTACTGTTGAGGTTGTGAACATCATTTGTTTGGAGGCGTTCACGCAATTCAGCCGTCGTGGTCTTGTTGAGGGACATCAAGTAGCTGACCAAGGCAGGGCCATTGCTGACAGGCGTAGCCTTGTGGGCCAGGATCTCCATCCTCTCTTTCTCCGAGAATTCCTTCATAATATACTCATTAAAGGTGCCGAAAATGAAAGAGTGAGCGGCGACTTTGGCTTTACAAGTCCGTGCATAGTTAATGAGGACTTCGTCGACGACTGTCCCTGTTTTGAGCTTCCAAGGCTTATGTATGCTGCTGCTGGGTCGCTTTTTTGTTGAAGGCGCATAAAATCTCACGAAACGGGGGGTCCTTTGCTGCAGGGCTTTGTGTTGGAGAAGGAGTCGCTTGTGTATTTGGCTGAGGTTTACGTACTGGTCTATAAGATGATGAGACAAGAGAGGGACCTTGAATGCGTACCAGGCACCACAATATATTCTTTGCCACTATTTGCCACCTTTGGTAGACTGATGGCCGTAATCAATTAGGGATCGCGATGTTCAATTAGGAGTGCGTGTGTGACGTTCATGCCTACTTGACTAGACCCCTTAACAATGCGCACACCACATGTACGTTGTCTATTCCCAACCCATCATTACACTCCTTTCCTCTAGACAGCATGTAAAAAGGCGATAGATGAAAGGTAAGATCATTTCCAACGCGAAAAGTGGTAGCCTAAAAACGAATGCGGTTCACGGAGCGACGGGGTTCCAATGGCCACTTGCCATGGGGATGGGGTAACTCTGAGAAAGGAGGATCACATAGGTTGGGAGCTAATGTGGTGTAGTGCCAGGCCTCTTGGGGGAACATGAAGGAGCTCTGTCCTCACTTGTGACCGTGATGTACTGCTCTGTTCTCACCATAGCCACGGTTCTCTCGCTACTGGCAAGAGAGAGCCATGGTGATGAGGGGTGGTGCCGCTAGATTCACTTGCGGCTTAAATCTGCTGGCCTTTCTCTTTTCCGCGCATTCGTTTTTTTAACGCTGAAGACTTGACGGGGTTCCAATGGCCACTTACCATGGGGATGGGGTAACTCTGAGAAAGGAGGATCACATAGGTTGGGAGCTAATGTGGTGTAGTGCCAGGCTTCTTGGGGGGAACATGAAGGAGCTCTGCCTCACTTGTCACCGTGATGTACTGCTCTGTTCTCACCATAGCCATGGTTCTCTCGCTACTGGCAAGAGAGAGCCATGGTGATGAGGGGTGGTGCCGCTAGATTCACTTGCGGCTTAAATCTGCTGGCCTTTCTCTTTATCTTCGGCGGCAACATTTTTTGTGTTTGATGTCTTATGGGGATGTGCATCTCTCTCTGATCGTACTGCGCACATTCTTATGCCCGTTTTTGTTCTCTTCTCCGCCTAGGACCTCCTTGTCGACTAGGCTTGACCAGGACGATGCCCGATATTGAACGACAGGAATTTGTTGTGCAGTATTGAATAAATCATTCTTAATCATCATGATTATCTGCGTAGATTGAGTAACGTTGCAAGCATAGAGGAATATTTAATATAAATTTCTACACTTTGGAGTTGGCACTGGGGCTCTTAGCTGTGGGCAAGGGCGTATGCTTTTGAAGTGGGATGATGCAGGGTTCGGAAAGCTTTTGGAGGAGGTCGGTTGTGGCGTATAGGTTGAGCTTGGAGATGTTGATGCGCATCTGCTCATGGAACAGCATCACTTGAGACATAACAACCAACAGTTCACTGATCATCTTGATATCAAGTGGGAGCCTGCACTGCTCTTTGCGACCAAACCTCAGAAACTTCCCAGCTACCCAGTCAAGCGAGAGAGCTTGCATAGTTCGGCCCAACAGCTGCAGACCCATTGTCTCGAAGTCATCCTTGGTGGCGGCTGAATGGATGAGGGCATAATCGAACTGGTCCTTGAGTAATTTCTGCAGCTTGAGACCATCATATTGGTACTTTACCCCTATCACGTCTTGCTCCTCTGGGCCTAACTCTATCCCACCCATCTCGATATCGTGGTGGCAGCTGAAATAAAGGCCATCAATACGGCGACCCATCTTCTTCCGTTCGGCACTTGCTCGGGATGTGCCGTTCTTTCGGAATGAGCTGGCAGGGCTGGTTGACTCGCCTCGGATAAGCATGACATCGGCATCGTTCAAGATATAATCGTCCACCATCTTCCATACATGCAGCTCAAACCATCGCTCTGACTGGCCACGTCCGTAACCGTTGTACGCTCGACCATCGAGAACGTCAGCCATCGCCAAAACAGTCTTGTATATCCATCGGCGTCCTGAAAGGAGGTTGTCCCTGACTCTTCCGATTTTACTGTTGAGGTTGTCAGCATCATTTGTTTGGAGGCGTTCACGCAATTTAGCCGTCGTGGTCTTGTTGAAGGACATCAAGTAGTTGACCAAGGCAGGGTCATTGCTGAAAGATGTAGTCTTGGGGGCCAGGATCTCCATCCTCTCTTCCTCCGAGAATTTCTTCATAATATCCTCATTAGAGGTATCGAAAATGAAAGAGTGAGCGGCGACTTCGACTTTGCAAGTCCGTGCATAGTTGATGAGGACTTCGTCGACAACTGTTCCTGTTTTGAGCGTCCAAGTCTTATGCTGCTCCTGGGTCGCTTTTTCGTTGAAGGCGCATAAAATCTCATTAAACGGGGAGTCCTTTGCTGCAGGGCTCTGTGTTGGAGGAGTCGCTTGCGCATTTGGCTGAATAGGAATCGTATTTGGCATGTTGAATCGCTTTTTAGGTGCATGATTTGTCGCCTTCATCTTCCTCTTCTGATCGGCGGCATCTTCCATTCCATCTATTTGCTCGTTTGCAACCACGACCTCCTGGCGGAACACGATCGGGCGAAGGTTCTGCTTATGCTTCCACTGTAAAAATGCTTTCCGGCAATGGTGAAGTGATCAGCGTCTGTATGATTCACAAATAGGGTATCAGGTTTCAAGTACACGTACCCCCAATATGACGGCCTCCCAGACAGCCATTCTTTCAGCTTCTGTTTGGCGTGAAAGTCTGGCATAGGCGTCACGACCCTCTTCCTGCTTAGACTTAATCAGATATCCAAGGACCTTCGACGTCCACAATGACTCGAAATTCCGGGCGCTGGTAGCCTCGTCTGCCAATTCGGCCCATTCTTGCAGCTTGATATCGTGTCCGGGGGTGTTGGCGAGGTACTGGAGCTGCTCTGAGTTCATTGCGCTAGAGTGATACGTTGTAAGGCTGCGAACAACGTAGGAGCTTGCGCAAGATGGATGGAAAGGGGCGAAGGGAGAAGTACAATGATGTGTAAGGAGTGGAAGAGTAATGGGTGAAGGAATGAGGCGAGACTATAACATCGTCGCGCTTTGATCACGTCAATCCAGGTTGACGCTTTGTTGCCAACTTAAAGTTTTCATAGTAGACTGACTGTAATCAATTAGGGATCGCGATGTTCAATTAGGAGTGCGGGTGTGCAGATGTAACATGCAAGTGCCTTGTCACAAGCGCTGCGTGCCGTTGCGTGCAGGTATTACTTGCAAAAAACCTGCAAATGCCTGCACGATCCTGCAAATGCCTACAAATGCCTACAAATGTCTGCAAAAGTTGCGCGCCGTTGCGTGCAAATACTTGCAAATGCCTGCAAATGCCTGCAAATGTTGCGTGATATTATTGCGAGGACTGAGCGAGTGGTTCAGATTTGGCAGTAACCTTCACACCTTGTACTAACTCTCATTGAAGCGCTGAACATTTCAACCGTTGTATTTCTTGAGAACAACTCGTCTATCATCCAAGTGCCTCTGTACTATCAAAGTGGCATAAAACAGGTTATTCAATAAGGCGATCCACATCAGCATAGTTCACATGTTCATGTCGATCAAGCTTACCAACACAATCCAACCACTAAAATCGGTTACAATTCCCAGGAAGCGATATTGTCATTGTGATCGTTCTTCGACACTAAACCGAACACTATCGGTTGAGTTTTGTTGATGCCCAGAGTGGCAAGCACATCTGGAACATCGTAGACAAAGAATCACCGTCTTGAGCACAAGCATGTCGTTGTCCCTCGACATAACTACATCCTGTGTTTTGCATCGCGAGGCAATCATCACATCCACCTCTGGCCAAGATAGCCTGCAAACGCTTGTCGTGCCTCCAACGACCGATAAAATGCCTTCTTCATGTGCTATTTCTGAACACGAAGCCCCCTGTGGGACGTAGTCCTTCAACTGGCTGATGCAAGCGGCAATGCCCTGGCACGGACCTCTTCTCGACGTCTGTGGGTATGCTCCTTTTCTTCAACGGGAGCGCCATCCAGATACAGAACCGAGTTTGAAGTAGTCGCGAAATCCATCAGCTCGCTTTCGACAACGGAATAAGCGGATTGTAAGGAAAATACACCTTTGTATGTCTATATGGCGCGTTGAGCCGGGTCTAGAAGGCTATGAGATAGTGGGTGCAAAGTAGTCGCATAACCTATCTTTCTCAGAAAAGGCCAAAGACCCGCAATGCCCATGGTACAGTTGTGAAGAGTATGCAGTTGTCAAAGATTGAGAGGGAGGTGGGAAAAGCGGGTTTTGGAGTGGTATTTTACCTGATTTCAGGGGTGCTTGGACCCTGGGAGAAATCATTCCGTTGCACAGCTTTCATGCCTTTCGCCTTTTCAATATAACATTCGCCTTTTCAATATAATATTCGCTCTTCATTGTCGCTCCATGCAGTCATGGTCTTGATTCACTTGTTTCTGCCACTCTATTCGACTTTGCCAATTTTGCCAAAGCAAGCCTTCCTCTACCTTTTCACTCACGAAACCTTTCGTTCGTTCTGGGAACAAGGGCGTGAAGCGCACTAGTCTATGCATGGCGTGACTTCCGTAAAGTCCTTCTGGGACTCTCCAAATGCAGATCAATGTCTTGTGTCCGGACTATCAACAACACACAATTCCATGCAAGCATTTAAGCATTTAATATTTGTGCCGCCGATTTATCCACGATTCATTGTGAAGATTGGCGATATCGGTGAAGAGGATTTGGGCCCTTTGTTTGAGGAGTTCATCTCTCCTCGTCTACCTCGACAATTGCAAGCAGCGCGAGCGGAGCAAAAGCAACTACTGCAAACGGTGAGATTTGAAGAGGAGCGGGAACAAAGGAGACGCCAGGAGTGAGAGGACCGCGGTGGATAGACCTCGGGGCTGTACTGTGATTCATAACGGTATGACGCAGAAATGTATAGAGAGCAGCTTCTGATCGGTTGTAGGTCATATGCGGCGTGCAGTGCCACTGCGAGAAAGGAACAGATCCCTTTCTAGGCACTTTACGCAAAGGTGCGACGTCACATCTGCGGCGAGGAGTGCCGAAAATTGAGATAACAGTCTCTCTCGCCCTGCTCATGACATTATCATCCCTCCCTTCCATTTCGCTCCATTCATTCATACTCATTCATTACCCTCATGATTTGATTAACCCCCACCCGTTACCCCACCCTGTTGTTTGCGTCTCATTTGTTCTTGTCTTTGTCTTGTTTCTTTCCATTCACGTCTGTGCTGCTTGATTCTTAGTTCTATCATCCTGAGACACCCCCCCTCTTGTTCATTCGCCACCACATTTTTGTGCTGATTCGTGATCAGCCTCAGTAGATTTGCTCAAAAGCACCTGTGTGCAGCACTTGCTCTCCGCTCACGTCATTTCTTTGCATTTTACTTTATATTCTTGTATTTTGCTTGCTCTTCATCGCCTGCACTTTTGCTCACGCTTTTCTCTCGAGGAGAAAGAGAAGAAAGAAAGAAAAAAGAAACATACAAGCTGGCCCACCCTCCTTTCCCAGTCGGATTCTGGTACAGGCTTAGTCGTCGACATCATAAAAAAAAAGGGATCGAGTGAGCCTTCTCCGAGAACTGCACAACAATGGCGCTGAATCCAAAAGACTCAAAGGCATGTCAAAGCTTGCACCATGGCCGGACTGAATCGCCTCGTTCCTCGAAAGAAGTGGCAGCCACACCAACCCCCTTCTTCAGAAGTGACAGCACTAACGGTGCATTTTTTTATTTTTATTTTATCATGCCTGTTTTTAGCCTACAACGGCGGAAAAAAAGGCGATAGCAACATCGAATTCCTCGAAAAGCGACGAGCAGGTTGCCGCCGAACCCCAACAGCCCAAGGCAACAGCAATGTTCACGATACTACGGCCCGGTTCAGGCATGTCGTCGTCCAACAACACTGCAGCTACAGCTAGTTCAGCAATAACTGCAGCGGAGCATGCCGCTGCCTTACAGCAGACGAGTGAAATCTCTGCGGCAGAGGATCAGGTCTCGGCCCTATCCAAGAATCTGGAAGGGCTCGAGGTGGACGACGAAGCGGCCAATATGGCCAATAATGACTCAGATGGTACAGCGTTAGATGAATTCCTCGTGAATGCACTAAAGAATCGCATGGATCGCATTTTCTTGCTCAAGCTTGATCGAGAGTTTTGCAGCTTCCTCAACAATCCAAGGTAATGCGATAGTTTTATCATTTAAACCCTCGGTGTACTCCCCCTGTGCGCGTTCAGCCGAAGCAAAAAAAGACATGTATTAATTACTGGCTGCTGTTTTGTTCCCTTTTCTTCCGTGTTTTCTTCAGTCAAGAGCAATTGGAATTCCCGGCACTTAATTCGTACCATCGAATGGTGATCCATCGCGTTGCCAATTACTTCAAGATCACTCGAGTCGTTGATCCACAACAGAAAATCATTTTGTTCAAAACCGAGCAATCTGCCATGTAAGTACAGAGTGTGCAGGGCAATGTTTCCCCGAAGCAGAGTGCGATCTTATTAGCATGCAGACTTGAGAAGATCCTGGATTATAACAATTCTTTTTCTGCTATCCGCCTCGCTCCAACCTGCCCCTCCACCACAATCCTCAGCCCTGCGTTGCGTTTCTCCGACTTGGTTGAAGAAGAAGAGGAGCAGCCGGTCAAACCAATGAAGTTGCTAAAGAGGAACCCCAACCGACCTTCGGGCGGCCTTTCCGCCTCAGATGCATCATCGGAACCCGACCGCAGGACGACAATCAAGGAACGTGAAGAAGCTTATGCCAAGGCCAGGGCGCGCATTTTTCAGGAGGATGTTCCCGCCAAACCAAGGTCAGAAGGTTCCGGCACCAACTCGCGGAGCGATTCTCCCTCAGTATCGACACCCATGGCAGATTCATCGCGCCAGGAGGCGATTGATGAAGCAACCAAATCAAAAATACGGAAACAGAGTAACGGGAAAAGGCAGGGATCAGGATCGGCTAGGTCGCCGGATGATCAGGGGGACAGTGATCCCCGGCAGCATACCTTGTCGTCACCCAACTCTCGCAATGTCTCTCGAAGCACTTCTCCGTCGCCTCCTTTGGCTGCTGGTAGTTCGGATATGATTGCTCGCAGCGGTAACAAGGGATCGGGACCCAAGGCTAAGCAGTCCAAAGGCGATTTGGCGGCGGAATGTGCCGAATCGAGGAGACGCAAGAGCACGACCTCGAACGCATCTTCTTCCTCCGGAACTGCCAAGGCTACGGTGGGGTTAGCACGGACAATTTCGTCGTCGTCGAGCCAGGATGGATTCCTAAGCCCTGCTCTTGGTGCAACAACAACCTTGACAGAGTCGCCTGCGGTGCATTCACCTTCCAGTGCGGGTGTGTCAAAGGCGTACGACTACTTTGGACAGAATCCCAATCCCAGCTCTGGTTCAGTGTCGCCGATGAGTAGTGGCAGCTCAAGGACCTCATTCGGTTACCCCCAGCCTGGAGGGTCCAAGCAGCATCGCAATCACCACAACAACAGCGGTGGCGGCATCCATGGAGCAGGTCTCAACAATAACTTTAACAGTCATCATTTGAACTCGGGCTTCGTTAAAGGCATGAACGCCCCCGTGTTTGTGCCCAAGAAGCCCTATCCTAAGCATAGTAACAATCATTCTAACAGTGGTGGCGCTTTTAACAACGGACCCATGGGGCCCTACCCGTCTGGTCCTCCTAATCAAGGCCACTCATACAACAACAATGGCACCAGTGGCCCCTATACCCATCCACAGCTTAGCTCCCCGCCATGGCCGGACCGAGGCATGCCGCCTGGTCATGATGCATCATTCTACAACCCTTCTCAGGATCCATCCATGTCTTTCCAGTATGGAAACAATTTAACGCAATATCCTCAACCTGGGCCTAGTATACACCCGCCATTCAACCCTAACAATCACCCTAACAATCACCCAAACAATCACCCAAACAACCACCTAAACAACCACCCACCCCATCAACAGCATGGCTATCATGCCTCATCACATCGGGGCGGCCGTCGCAATCCGTCCTCAAAGTCACATTTTGTCCATCAACAGCATTTCCAGCACCCACATCACTCCAGAACACACCCCCAAATGCATTCTCCACAGCAGCATCATGGTAGTAACTATAACACGCCTTCATCCAGAGATGATTTTGGGTTTTCACAAGGCGCTCAGCAACAGCAGCATCCTCAACGGTACAATAGACCCTTTGACGGTGGCAATCCTGGTCAAGGGCCTCCACAGGGCGGGTACATGCAGGATTTTTACCCAGGCCTAAGTGTGGCTGGTGATGGCCAAGGCGGCGGCCCAAATAATTACCCAATGTTTCCTGGTCAGCAACTAACGACCTCGCCAGGCGAGAACTCTGTAAGTGCCACTTCCTCTTGAGATTGTTGAAAACGGGGGGGG
>MU617310.1:0-16272 GCA_025201705.1 Dissophora ornata
CTCAATACGCCGCACCGCTCAGTCCAGGTGATTGTCCTTTTGACGCCGCCTCCAGATCAATCCATAAAACGTATTGCTTGACATCCTTCAGAGTGGCTGTAACTTCGTTATCGCCAAAGACTTTTTCAGCGTTCTTGTATTTCTGCTTCTTGAAGTCTTTAAGGATTGCTCGTGGAACAACAAAGATCAGCTGCACATCTTCAGAAGCTTTAATCCACTTCGTCTTGACAAGGTCAAAAAGAAGCGTTTTAAATGGCTCGCTTTTGATAGGATGTCGCTTTGACACAGTGAAGTGGAGCAGACGCTTGGGGGTTATGGGACTCTTGGGTACATATAATATATTTCGAGCTACGCCTTTCAAGAATTGGACTGTTGGCTCGAGTGGGATGCGGAGAGTTGTTTTGGATCCATCTTGAGGGTCCGTGACTTGAAATGTAGAACCACCTCCGCGCCGAAAAAGGTGTAGTACATATAATTCAAACATCGTTCCTTTGGCATTCATTCCCAGCTGTATCCCTGACGAGGTCCGTTAATATTCGTTTCCAAGTTGCGTCGTCGACAACTTTCCTTACCTCCTCCGCAACATGTCCCGAAGCCCATTCCAAATCGAACCCCATTCCAAATCGAACCCACTATGCTTGTCTTTCGGCCATCGGTGGAGCAGACAGCCGCTATATTCCAAAGAATTACTCGAAATGTATTGCATTAACTTCAGTGGATTCTGTAGGTTGTCCAGTGTTCGTTTGACTGGCTCATATGCTCTCTCTTTGGCAAGGCGATAGGCAGATCGATCGTGGAGCAGCACAATATTCGGCCTTTCGAGGACGTATTCGGGCACACCACCTATCATCCCATAGAGCTCTTTTAAAAAGCTCTTTGAGATCCTTTCAAAGTCTTTGACTGCTCTTCGACAGATTTCCAATTCCTCTAGCGTCCATGGAGCCATGTAATAGTACCACGATAATCGTTTGTCGATTTCCTTATACGACCTACAGGTCTCGGAAAATAAAGTCTTTGCCGGTACCGCTATAATAGTCTTGGCATTCGGGAGTGACGGGTTCGGAGAACTGTCGACCAGGTACCAAGTCTCGGGTAAGTCCAGAAAAGAATCAAAGTCCTTCTGATCCCCACGTCGCACAGTGGATAGTCCTCCAAACGCATAACATTTAGTGCCTTCTTTCTGCTCGAAGATGATAATCGGCGGACTGTCCTCCTTGCTTGTAGCGAGAATTCGGATGATGAAGTACACAAGAAAGGCTGATTTCCCAATGCCTGGAGTTCCAGTGAGAGCAACGTGGTTCCTGACATTTTTGTGTCGGTTGTCTTTTGTTCTATTAAATGTCTTGCCGATCTCATCGTAAAAATCTTTGTACGCTTGCCGAACATATAGGTCGCTCGAGTTGGTCACAGGAAGTGAAGTCTTAGTAGCGCTGGATATCAAGACTCCTTTTTGAAAAGACGAATTTCGGAGGGCATTGGCAGTTTTCGACAGTGCCATCCGCCTGTCATTTCCAGCAACCTCTGTGCCAATGTGCCCAAGCACCTTGACCCTCTCTTGACTGTTGAGGACAGAGAGGTTAAGACCCTTTATTATACCATGTTCAAGTTTTCCATCCCTAATTGCCCTCAACACCGGGTTTGATTCTGTCCTGGCCTTTTTAGAGGCATCTTCTATTAAAGACACATAGGGGAAGTCAATGAGCAATCCAGCTTACATGTCTTGAATATGATTACGTAGCAATCGACACTCACCAATGTCGCCCTCATCTCGGTCTCTTTTTGGAACTAGATGTTTGTAGATGGAGATAGTTAGAGATGTGCGTGCAAGAGACAGGGCGGTATGGGGTAGTGTGGGGTAATGTGGGGCGGTGAGGGCGTGTTGCAAAACGAACAAGGTGGCAAGCTGAAGGCACCAACGAGCGCGCGTGTTCAAAATGCCTATAGTGAGAAGCGGCTGTCCTTACCAGGAGCTGGTCGCTGCACAAGGATATATGTTTCTTCATCAGGACTTTCAGAAAAGAGTTGGGAAAGTCGTCTTCTTGGATTGCTTAGCTTTGTCTTGCCGTCAAGAGCACCAATCGTGATGGCAGAGCCACATCTGTTGTCGGGGATCACTGCAAGCCAGAGGGTGAGCTCGTTTGCATCCACATTGCTAAGCGCGACAGTCCTTTTGGCCTTGATGAGGTCCTTGAGTACACCGACGGTCTTGTCAGAGGATGTCTCAGCCGGAAATGCGTTCGATGTGAGTTCGCCATTAATGAGGCAGAACAGGGTGAGTGTGTTTGCCATGGGTGGATGAATGGAGCGCGGCGAAAGAGTGTTTGTCGAACAAATACAAAAAAGCTACGGAAAGCCTAATTTCGGTACGAGGCTGTGGTGGCGTTCGGTGAGAGAAGGAAATTTGGGCCAATCGAATTTGAGCTGTTTTCACCACTGTTGCCACCGCTTCCGCTGGGTGCTATTTCTGCCAAGAAATCCTCTGAGCAAGGATAAGATGAAACCCATGATTGCGATACCGAGAACTTCAGCCTCCCAATGGATGAAATTCGACTTTATCAACTAGCAGACCTATAAAGACGACGTCGCAACTTTGACGCAAGGATGAAAAATCGAAGTTCTATGGAGCTCGCCAATCATTCGAGTCATTGCTCCCCACACCAACTTCCGACGCGGATGGTGCTTCGGGGGATAATGAAAGGAACGTCTTTCCACACACGCGCGCAAACCAGAGGCAAATATATTGACTTTGCCTTTGGACGACTTTGTCCTTCACTGCCGGCTCGATATAGGGTTCATCGGAGATTGAAAAGAGGACGAGGATGGCTTTACACGGGAATCACATAGGGGTCGTCAAAATGTCACGTCCAAAAAAAAAAAAAAAAACACAGGGTGGATGGACAAGGAAGATGCGGCAAAAGAGTTGTATCTTGTCTTTCTTTCACGCACACTCACAATCCGATACACATTTTCCAATATATGGCCACTACGACAGAACAACCCCCAAATAGCTACAGCACTGAATTTTTTTTGAGTGCTGCTATGACCCTCCAGCATTGCTTGGATTGCTAGAAAGGAAGAGAAAAGGAACAAAACAAGAGAAGACAACAAGGACAAGGACAAGTTGTTTTCGTTAAAATATATTGAGTTGTGATTTAGAACTAACCGAGGAACCAAAACTAGGGGAGAAGACGCCCTGTTATATAGAGAAATAAAAAAGTGTCGAGTGTGTCGACGATTGTGGCCTCATTTAATCCCGTGAAAAATCGCCGACACCGACGATAGCGACGTTTGAGCATTCTCAGGTGTCGCAGCAGACCTTGCCATGGCTAAAGTCGGGACTTGGTCACTTCGCGATCCGGGGAGTCCTAGGGGACGTGTTCTAAACTGGAAATAGATCTCTGACTGCACTGATGAGATGGCGGGGTTGTTTCTTTGATGTGAAGTAACAGATATGCATTTCCAACAGAATGTCGAAACCTGCAATTCATTAATGCACTTAAGTCAAGCACTGTAGCCATTGCCGTCACAGATACCGGAGTCCATTAGTTCATTACAACGGTGGTGAAGAAGTAATACGAAAGAGAAGATGAAATAGCAGTGTGGTTGATAGATTTTTGGAGTAATAATATCGTTTTGAGCTATCAACCAGTAAACGAACAATGGAGTAGCTATTACTGGCAGTATTGCATCTCAAACTAAATATTCTTGAAGAGCTTCTCGTTGATTTCCCCAAACGAGATGTGTGCCACATCCGGAAATCTCTTGACAAGTTTTTTATGTGTAGGAGTTCCAGGTGTACCCTGCACATAAACTATATGGAACCCAGATACGCGCTCGCCACCTTTGGTGACCACAAATCTTTTGCTACGTTGGTCGATTTGGGTAGAGTGGCCTGGACCGAACATATGATTCAAGTAGGTCTCGTGGTTGTGTGCTGCGAAATTGGACAAGGAAACTTGAATGGACATTGGTCCAAGCATGTAGCCGAATCGAGGATAGCCTCCGTAGCCACGACACAGGGTCTTCCTATGATCGGGTCCGAGAGAAACGTTACCGGGTTTGAGAGTGTCCCAGTCATTGAAGTCCAGGGAGACCATCTGTTTGTTTTCGTTGTTGAGATCTGTCGCCGCGAGTAATATGGACTTGGTGTTGCGTAAGAGTTGATGAAAGAGTGCTCGCTCGAATCGCTCTCCAGTAAGATCGGCGACGTCGAGACATTTGCGAATGTCCTCGGGCAATGGCATCAACTTGAATAGCTCTAAAAGAGCTTTCTGAGCGGGAGGTCACAGAATATAAAAGGTAGTTCCATATTCGCCAGGATCCTTGCGTCGACACCATTCCCAAGTTCAAGAAGTCCCACTGAAAGTCGGTTTTCCTTGTACCGCCAAGGAAGCTTTTGAGAAGGGCCTTGGAAAATTTTGTTCTAAAATACTTATGATCGAGACCGCGATAGTACTCTTCGGCAACTCGTTGAATTGTTTCATTCTATGAGATTAGCCTGAGTGATATCAATAGTGATTAGTCGTTGAGGAAGTCTATTATACATGTATCAAAAGAAAAATGCTAATTACAATAAGAGAAGGCGTGGCGATTAATCTAACTAAGGCATTGCTGTAGAAAATATTTCTTGTGTAATAGCCGTGTGGAGGGGAGAATGAAAGCGCGGCATCGTCGTCTGTTGGTGTTAAAAGGGACGGGGTCTCCAGGATGAGCATTTTAAGCCGATTTGGGTTAGAGCATCTCGAAACTGCCACGTACAATTGTCCGTGTGTGAAGACTGAATTGGGCAAGTAGATCCCCACAGTCTCCAGAGTCTGTCCTTGAGCCTTGTTGATAGTGAGGGCAAAAGCTGGATAGATAGATTTAAATCCCGGCGAATGGCAATGATGACGTTGGAGATTGTAAAGTGTCCCTGGTAATTGAGAGTTTTGTAGTGGAATTCTGGAAATCCCTCTTGGTATTTGTCTTGGAAGAAGTGAGAGTAAGCCAGACGCAAGCCAAGAATGTTTTCGGCTCCAAGACTGGCTTCGATCGGATCCAAACTAACGCCGTTACTGAAGTCAAGCAGCATGTACAGTCAACTCCCGTTATAATGACATGTTTTGTACAGAGATTTGAAGGTATCATTATAAGCGATTGTATGGGAATGTCGTTAGAACGAGAAGAAATGCATAGTATAAAAATATAATGAGAATTCAAGTGATGTCACAACCTGGAAAATGTCAGTCAGTACAGCGGGTGGCATTATATCGGGAGTTGACTGTAGTAGTAATAAGGCAAGTAGTCGAATCCTTTTTCTTTGGTGGCTGTTGGAAGCCTACTCTGTAAGGCATTGTACAGCTCTCTTCCGTATCGTGTTTTCCCTAATGAATTCAATTCTGAGTGATTAAAACATTTTTACCATATTTGAATGGTGGGAATGGTGGGAATGGTGGCAAGAAATTAAAATATCCTTACCAATGCCCACTGTTCCGCTACACACAAGGAATGAACTCTCGGTCTTTGCAACTTGTCGGCCTTTTTCCCAAGCCAAAAACGTTCGCACGTTTTCCACAACTCTGTTGATTGCTACCTCCATTGGACGTTCCTGCAATGGCATGATATCGGATAGCAATGGGCCAGCTGTTGGCCCAATGTCGCGAGAATGAAAGACGTTTCAAATATCGTTGATCACATCTATAATTCCTTTGACTGAATCGTAGGACGAAGAAGGTTAGCTCCATATAGTCCCTTAGTAAAAAAAAAACAAGGTGACGAGCTGATGGCATCAATGATCAAAATGCCTATAATGAGAAGCGGCTGTCCTTACCAGGAGCGTGATCTATGCGACAATAGACACAATGACAAATGGCGTTAAAATAAAATAGAAAGCATTTATCAACGGCCAGTTCATCAAGAACTAATGACAAACCTTGCTGTGGTCGCTGGACGACAATGTGGATAGTTCTCTTGGGTGGTGTTGTCTCAAAGACATTCGAGATGTCGTCTGTTGGAACAAGTTCCTCTTTAGCATCGTCGTTCTAGGGGTCGAGAGTGATGATTTCGCGCCTGTGGGCAGCAACTACAGCAACGGAGACGCGCTAGAGGGTGAGCTTGTCTACAACGACATCGCTGAACTCATTGGTCTTCTCGGTCTTGATAAGTTAGGTCGCCGACCGTGTCCGCAAAAGACGTTTTGACGGAAAAGGCTCTGGACGAGGGTAGTCCATCAACGAGACAGAACAGGGCGAAATGGTTGTCGGTCATGGTATTGCGAAGCATCAAAAGTAATGTGAATGGGGTGAGGGATGAAAGCAGAAAAAAGTCGGGAAGTGCACAGCATGCAGATCAGCGATTTTTTAATTGGCTGTAAAAATGAAGCAGTAGCGATACTTTGCATTACAACACCCTTCTAGAAGTGCTTGCCTTCAACTATTCTATCCTTTCTCTCTCTTTCATTCCTTCACCCATGTCAAGCGATAACCTTCAGTACCACTCAGACCTTTCCCATCAAGAAATGAACTTGGTATGACTCCATGTTGACGCGTCGTCGAATGATGACCTGGGGACCTGGCTGGCAGCGATGCCTTCGAGCCTGTGCTATTGAAGTCGCCGCGCTAACATCTGTTAGGATCTTTTGGACATACCCCTTGCCACGCAAGCGCCAGCAGGCTTGAAAGTCGCGTCGAAAGCCTTCTCTTCGGATTAAGCGACAATCTTCCCGCTGGATGCGACCCTGCGCTTGTTGAATACTATTCCTCAAGCGTGTCTGTGGACGCTGACGACGAGCAGCTGATGATGTGCAAGAGCTTTCACTAGTCGATTATGGAGAGGAGTCGTCTCTCGGTAGGTTTACATGATTCCGTCATGGACCGACAGGCAGATTGGAAAGGGTAATAGACAAGGAGCGATTTTTCATGCCGGTTGGCCACTCTATCACATACCACCCTACACCCGCTTCGGTGAATATCCTACATAGCTACGAGATACAGCTATCGATCAGAATTTTTTTCGGTTGAATTGGGTGCAATATGGATGGAGATTACCTATGGCGATAGAACTGAATCTACAAGTTTTTGAGGCCCCCCGCGACTTTCATAAGAGAACCATTGTTTTTAGTGTAAGAAAAGGCAACGATTTTGGATGCATTTTATTCTCCATTGCATACTCTTACTTTCTAGAAAGTTTGGTGCGTTTTGGAGGTTGTTCGGTAATGTTGTCGCGTCTTGCAGGGATTCTGCACAATGTCCTATTCAATCTTTGATCATGTTCGTCTCTAGACGCGCAAGTTTTCATTCCACATATGCTAACCTATATCACACCGACCCTTAAAGTTACAACCGGTTTGGAGTAGATTTGAGCGGCTTCACTATAGAAGGTGCTGTCTTGCCAGCGAACTTGTGTGGGACGACGCGTTTGACTATACTGCAGGAAGGTGTGACCCCTAGAGTATTATGTGAAGTGCAAGGTCTATTTGCGGCCAATAAAAATATTTTTTGGAGGCACTCTCCATCCCGAAAGCACATCGACCAAGATGTGAACTGGAATAGAGTGCTTTCCAGACCCTGCTGCTGCTCACCCCATTTCGCACTGGAAACTAACATAGGCACCACTTTGCAGATATCATCGACAACATTGGATGACAAAGATGCAAAGACTTTTTGATTTCTAGACTTTCTGAAGGGACCAAAAAAAAAACATCGTTTACTATTTCACTGACGTCTTTGCGTTTCGTTTTCTGTATTGTTTTTCCCCAAGAGAATGACCAAGGTAAAATGGAAAGCCAAAGTTCGAACAAGAGAATGAAAAAGAGTCCAAGTTGTCCTCAAGAATTCGGCTCAGTAAATCTACTTCTGGTAGCTCCAGACCATGGACAAGAGACCATCCTTGGTGGCAAGGCGGTTGATCGAGTCGTCGGCCTCGGACTGGGCACGGACGTAGCCAGAGAGGGCATAGGTGGTGAAGGAGCCGGTGTAACGACCGTTCTCGTCAACATCGCCGATGTTGACCTGGACGGAAGAGTGGTCCTTGGCGCCAATGAGGCGGTTAGTGGCGGAGCTATATGCGCAAGGAAGTCAAGATAGAACAGAACACGTGAGTGCCTGGGGGTTCTTGCTGTTACACAATTCCTGGTTTCCTTTGCTCAGTCGGCGTCGAGGTGTGGTGGAAGCGCTGGGTCCCTGGTCGTTGGTCCTGCAAGTCGGATAAGATCTCCTGAGCAAAGAGCACCTCGAATAGGAAAAAAAAGGTAGGACACTCTCCATGTATTCGGGGGAAGCACCGAATGCCATCATCTCACTATTGCTGCATCAAGGTTGATTTTTGCAGAGGCGACAAAGAGCGGAGCGCCAAATATATTCTTCCGAGTTGATGAGTGTGTTCCTTGGTGATTGGATCAAAGGTTCGACATGATCCATGGGGCGAAATGTCATATTTCCTGCACCGTGATTTCCTGCGCCTTAATTTCCATGCGCCAAGTACAACATGACTGGATGGTGGCCATGTGATGATGATTACCACTTGCGGGGGACGTAGGTCTCAAGGGTGATCTGGGGGGCCTCCATTGTAAATAAGTTCGAAAGGACTGATGGTTCCTTTATGGGGGGGGGATCTTTTAAGCAAGAGTAGAGGAAGAAGCCGACCAGGCCTGCCATCAGTCTCGCACTTTTAAGCAATCGTTCCAAAAAAAAAAAAAAAACATTTCATTGACAGTACACGGCTGTAATTGGCTGGAATAGACGCACGTACGGCCCTTTCGCCATGAAGCTGCTGCGATCCTGGCATACCGGTGACAGCCCTGTTTCGGGCAGGCTTCGGGCCTGTCTTCCGAACATCAATCAAAATCATTTTCATTCCATCACGCCGACTCCCTTCAGAATCCTCACAATCCGCCATGCCCGTCAAGTCCAACAACGGCTCTGCCGCCAACAAGTTTGCCCGCGCCGGCTACAACGCCATTGTCAAGCGCAACTCCGTCTTCTTGACTACCATCTTTGTCTCGGCATTCGCCGCTGAGATGGCCTTTGACACTGTCTCTGACCGCGTCTGGGACAACATCAACAAGGGCGTACGTTTCTTCTTTCCCTATTGCTCTTTACTACCCTACCCCCCCCTTTTCTTAATTTGTCCCCCCTCCTTTCCCTTGCTTCCATCGAAAACTGCATCTTTCCTTATCGTCCCTGCGTGTTACAACACCACGTGCATTGGCGTTTCTGATGGGGGACCAATGCCAACAGATCAAAAAGACATACCTTTCGAAAAAACATATTCACCCACAAGCAATCGACCTTGCTGGGCATAGTTGGGTCAGGAAACGGAAGCTGGATCGATGCAACTCGAATTAATATTGGCCCTTTCAATTAATGGCACCTTCAGCTAATTGATTACACGTTCAGCTAATTGATTGCACTTTCAGCTAATTGATTGCACTTTCAGCTACAAATCGTCCCAAACCAGATTTTTATTTTTTATTTTTTTCACGCGATTCGTAACCCTGTGATACTGGGGATTCATGGATGATAGATATCATCAGGGCGATTCAGAATTGGCTGAACATTATTACTATCGCTCACAAAAAGCCCAGTGTTGCCCAAAGGAGTTGGCTTCATTTCCCCAATTCCTTTGTTCCATGACGTTATTTCCCGACGACTAATATGTAAACTCGCACGTTTTTTTTTTTTTACCATCGCCATCTTAGCGCCAATGGAAGGACATTTCTGCCAAGTACACCACCGATTAAAAGTGGATCCCCGCCTGTTTTGCTCTATAATAGATTGCCGTGGTTCTTGTCGCAGAATAAAAATTACAACACTCAGAAAGAGATATGTGTATGCGTGTGCGTTTGGAAGCATTTCAAATGGTCGTCATTGGCTCGTCCAGCTTGGTTGGTTGCTGAATCTCAGATAGGGTGTTGCCCCTGCATTCGTAGAACGTGTTTGTTAGGCTAGGCGATTGACAAACCAAAATACTTTTCTCGTCTCAGATCACGTCCATGTTCCGTAGGCAGGCGGTCGATACGCGGAGCCTAGCCCTCTGCAGTGTTGCGGAGAAACCGTCGTCCGGCAGATCAAGCGGGCAAGACGTGAGGAAGGGGGAGGGGAGGCAGTGCTGGATAATGTTGAGAGCAGGTCTGAGGCAAAGCAGGCGACAGGCTTTGTTTGCAAAAACGCACAGTTCCTCGGACCGAGGTCACACAGATTAGGTTCGAGAGTGCCGTCTATTTCTGGGTTCAAGAGGGAGAGAGACATCCATCCCTCTCTCCTTCCATTGCTCATTGCTGCTCAAGCTACTCTTTGATTGTCATCCTTTCCTTCCATCCGCCTGCTAACCATGTCGAGTCGACACCGGGCACTGCTCGGCGCCCTACTCATCTTCAGCATCGGCTCGCTCCTCACTCTCTCATTCCAGTTTCTCGCTGACGACACCTACTTTGTATCAACCCGCGCAGCTTCCTCCACTCTTTCCACACCAGATGAATATACTCCCGACTCTACCGACTTCCCCTCTAATTCCTCCCCTGTCACCGAAGACAGGCTCGGCACTGGCGCCATTGGCGCAGATCCAGATAACAACAGTCTACTGGACCCCTTGGCCACAGACTACTCTACCATATCCCTCGACTCGCTCAAGCAGCTGATCCGAGACTCTCTCCTTTTCACCACCGACAATCTAAAGAACCCCAATCGACCTATTCAACTCAAGAGCTCAGTCTCAGTATCGAAACTGCAACCAGTGTTGCAGCAATTTGACACTCAACACCCGGGAAACGATAAAAATGGCGAGGATTGGGAAGAGAAACACATGGAAGAGATCGGCAGCACAGAACTTGAAGACAACACTGGGACGGAGTTTGAGGACAACAGTAACACAAACTCCGGTGAAGATGGTCCAGGCGAGTCTAATCCACCACCTGAGCAGAGTCAGCTGGAGGGGGATGAACCCTTCGAAGGGGGGCAGAAGGAAAACGATCAACAGCAACTGCCATGGCTACACTACAACGACACTTTGCTATCAGACTTTGATGTCAACAAGGTGCTTTCGCCCTCTGACAACTTCCTGCTCTTCATTCCCTCTGGAGAAACTATCGAAGCGCAATTCTTCTCGCTGCTGACCTCGCTTTGGATTGCAAAGCACTCAAATCGAACCCTGATTATACCGCCACCAATGATGTCTCCACCATCGCTCAACCACCTCTACCCCGTCTTTGCAGGACCGAAAGGCAAGAAACGCCAGCGTTGGAGCACACTTTTCGATCTCCGATTTATCTCGAACGAACAACCGATTGTACTGATTGACAAGACTCGACCCGTACTGCAGACACCTTTCACAACGGAGATGGCACTAGAGGAAGAGCACCCCTCAGTCAGCCAACAGCCGATTCCAGACACCCCAACATCAGATACCCTTGCTGCTGCAATTCTAACTGCTCCGACATCCATCAAGTGCCATGGTCCGCCTACCGCGGGTTCGTGGAAGACGCTCGATTTTGCTGGCCGGCACTTTCTCAATCGCTACAATCTCGTGGCGGATTTTGAAGTTCTCGAGGAACCCTATTGGAATCTAACGCCGGAAGCGATCCAGAAAAACTGGGGATTGTCTTCTGAGGAAGATCGCGGAACGGCTGAGGGCGGCCGTCATGGGCAGATTGTCTGTATTGCGGGCGCAGAGTTTATCGGTGCGGAGGATCCTGTCATAGAAGAGATGATCTGGCAGGAGATTGGCCTTCAAATCCCATTCTCGAACGCGATCAAGGTGCAGGCTCTACAGACCGTGGAGCAGGTGCTTAGGGGGGTGGAGCATAAGGCAAAGGCACACGGGTACATTGGCGTCCATATTGACAAACTGCCCTCTCGAGAGTTTTGTGGTTCACAGCAGGTGGTGTCGTCGCAATGTCACTGGTCTGCAGAGCTGATTTCCAAGAGAATCGCACTCCTCCAACGGACTGAAAGAAAAGGACCTAGACCGGTGATTCTTACAACGACAGAGACGGATAGCATCCTGCTAGCGCATATGGACCACGAGGGATGGTTTCGGATTGCAGGCGAGGACGACGGCGGCGGGCTATTTGAAGATACGACAGAGATGGACAACCTAGGCGGATACGGATCCGAGGTACTGCGGGCGTTTGTGATGGCGAACAGCGCGATATTTGTGGGTAGCCGGTCGAGCTCGCTGGCGATGCATGCTGCATTCAGGATCAAGTACGAAGGTCGAATAAAGGAGGTGGCTCCCCGCTGGGAGCTGTATTGAACATTGATAGAAACAATTAGACTATGTGTTTGCTGACACACTCAAAATAACTATATCCACCATGATCCACGACCGTTTCTCGATGACGGGGATTGTCCATCGAGTCTGACGGTGCTTGTCGCTTGACCCCCGCCGTACTTCCCTGTGATGGTTTCCTTTTATGGGCTGGTGAGAATAAAGTGGGAGAGGAGGCCATGGTATATTCTTTACGCTTTCGCCTCATCTCTCGCAACGTATGCTACGTGTTGAATTCCCCCATCTTTCAATGCCACCACCCTCACGACAAACGCGTCGTGCTCGTTAAAGTACTCTTTCTCCAGCGTAATAATATCATCCGGATGGAACTCAAGTCCACCACGATATTTCATGCCGACCTTTACTCCTTCTTTCGAGACGTATCGCATTGGGTTGAGCGGTTCCATTGTGCTTTCCTTGCCGTCTTTCAACACTTTCGTTGATGCTTTTAACTAGTTATCGCGCTTCGCCTCGTCACTTCATCCTTTTTTTTTTAAAAAAAAAAAACGATCAGCTTAAAACATTCGGAAAGTATCTATCAAGAACAAAGTTGATGGTGGAAATCCCAAGAGATTTCAAGAAATCCATCATCTTTCTCCTGACCCTTTCGTCCTTGGTGATGAATACGACAAGCAAATAATCCATTGGTTCCCAAGGTGGTTAAAACTTTCTTCGGAGGGGCCTCTCACCTTTATGAGGGAGAGCAAGGCAATCGCATTGTTGGCTTCGTTCCTCTCGTTCTGCTGTTAAAGCTAAATATGAAGTCGGATAGTCCAAGAGGGTATTTCTCAAGCATCTCGCGTAAGAGTAATATCTCGTCCTGAGACACTTGAGTGATGAGTTTGGTTGATATCCCATTGGCGTACTTGATAAACTCTGTGGTGCTCATTGAATAAAGGCGTTTACTTTGATTAGTATATAGTATAGCAAAGAAGGAGGAAGGAGGCAACGAAAAGAAGAGGATGAGTAAGACGACAGGGCCGTTGCAAAGTAGTAGAAAGCCATCAGTCTTCGGAGACAACAGCTTACCTTGATTACGGGAGGAATGTCAGAAGGAGCAACACAATGCAGGCGTCTGAAGGAATGTGTGTAGTGTAGTAGTACGTCACAAGGTTGCTTCGAAATCGGTTGCTTCCCACGGTCTTTAAACGGGTGCCTGGCGAGCCGAATCCTTCATCATCGTCTTTACCCCTCGCTCATCCACCGTTATCTCTCGGCTTGCCCCGCGTTACTAATGGGATTGTCCTGAAAGGAATCACACTCTTGCGCGCCCTTCCCCTTCGTTTCGTTCCACACATTCCATCTGTTCACTTTAAAAAGTCCCCCCTCCTTCCGGAAAGAACAGCAATGTCCAGGCGGCTGCTCGTCCTCTCCCAGCTCACGAAACCAACTCACCAACACTGGTCCACTCCTTTGCCCTCCCTCTGCAACTCTGCTCGCCTGTTCTCGCGTCGACCTGTGCTTCAGGTGAGATCTGCGATCCCATTCCTCCTACATGGCTAGTTTGCATATATATGTATATATTTGGTATTTACAAGTCCGACTGGCTGGTGTTGATCGATCCCTTGCTAGATACGACGAACAATGGCCTCCTTCAATGACAACAACAGCGGTGACAGCGGCAACAACAACAACAACGACAGCAACAGCACTATCAACTTCACGAACTCTGCAGTTGGCTCAGGAACACTCCAGGCTTTAAAGGCCAATGTCGTGGATCGGTATTGGAATGACATTGCGGAGCACTTTCGTGAGCCAGGATTTTCAACTTTTGTCAAAGAAAATTCAAGCCTTGTTACCAGGGATAGGGAGTTCATGCGGAAGCTTCTTCTGGCTGTCATTGCTGATCGACCGGGACAAGGTGATATCCTGCCTAGCGTCATTGCCAAGAGTTCGTGTGATTTCTTTACCTCGCTTGACAAGGCAGGCAAGACTGAGTTCTTGAGGCTACTAGCACGCGACTTTGGTAAGTTAGGGGAGAGTGGAGGACCCATGGGAATAATTCACATAAAGATTGTGGCAGTCAGCTAATTAATTACGCGTGGATACCAAAAAAAAAAATCGCGTCTACGATTTATCAACCAAACAGGAGTTTTGCAGGAGGATGTGGTCAAGGCAGCCAAGCAATACACGAATTGTGTCAGTGTAGAGCCAGAGAGCAGGGCACTACTGCGCGCAGAGCAGTTGCTTCGTCATTCAATCGTTCCAGGACACAACAAGTTTTTTGACCGTGTAAGCCGCCTCCCCGGCGGACTAAAGTTCTTGATTGACATGCGGCAAGACCTGATGGTACGTTCTTGGGATCATAAAAGTGTCATGCATGATTGATCAGTGGTATGAATGATCTCTGACACAGTGGAGCTGAAAATTGACCTACAACCACGAAAAAAAAAATGCTTAGACCATTCTTCATGAGAACCGGAGTGATTTTTACTTGGCGGCGTTGAGTGAGTCACTCAAGGAGAAGCTTCAATCCTGGTTTGTCGGGTTTCTGGACCTAGAGCGCTTAACCTGGCAGTCTCCTGCGGTTTTGTTGGAGAAGGTATGATGTTTACCAAGAAGATACCGCACAGCATCATCGGGGACGACACTGACTGTTCCTGCTTACCAATTTTATTGGGTGTGATTTTTTTTTTGACCGTATTGAAAATGGCTCGATTCTATCTAGATCACTCAATACGAGGCGGTGCACAAGTTCAAGGATTCCCATGACTTGAAGAGACGTGTGGGGCCTGGCAGGAGAGTATTTGCGTTGATGAACAAAAGTTTGCCTACAGAGCCCCTAGTCTTTGTGCAGGTGGCCTTGGTCGAGCAACTTTCGAGCAATGTGCAGGACATTCTTGACGATCCTTCCCCTGGACATGCCAACCCTGCAGAGACTATCAAGTGTGCCATCTTTTATTCGATCACGACCCAAGTAGGCAAGTATACCTTCAGAGGCGGCTTCTGCATAACAGAGGATTTGTATTGTTTATATTTTGCAACTTTGCTGACAGACATCTGCTGCTCCCTTTCTTTCTTTTTTATTTTTTCTTCTCAAACACAACGTAAATAGGACTGTCCGGGATTGAACTAGGCAACTTTTTAATCAAGCGTGTGGTGCGATCCTTGAAGTTGGAGTTTCCCCAAATCGAGACTTTCAGTACATTGTCGCCCATCCCAGGATTCAGGAAATGGATAAACCAGTGCCAAAAACTCGGTCAGAAACTACTCCTTCCAAAGGAGGAGCCTGTCGTCGCACAGTTGGGACGACATAACACTGCTCTTGACACCGAAGCGCAGTTTAACGTAAGCCCAGTGAGCTTGGATCTTGATGCGCGAACACTACTCTTGAGACCTAACGCCAATTTTTTTTTTTTTTTTTTGCCGTTCATTGTTTTCTGACGATCAACCAATTTTTTTTTTTCTCTCTTTCTTTATTTTTTTTGCGTAAATCTGTAACGGGTAGGCGTTGCTCAAAGATCCCATCACATTCTTGGACAGCGAAAGGATGGGGAAAATTCAGCCCATCTTGACCAGACTTTGCGCGAGGTGAGTTGGTTCCCCCTCATGACCCTTTTTTTTGTGTCTTGTCAGATTTCACAAAGAGTAACTCATAGCCACTATTGCCTCCCCCTCCCCCCTATGGGTCTTTTCTTCAGGTATATTCTGCTAGAGAAGCGCCGCCACCTGGCGTTGGATCCAGTTGCCAACTTTCACCTTCGCAACGGCGCATGTGCGCATCGTCTGAATTGGCTTGGGGACACGTCCGATAAGGGCATGGAGGAATCCTTTGGGTTGATGATCAACTATTTGTATTCGTTGGATCACATCGAGATGAACAACCAGCAGTATCTTCAGGATGGTACCATCAGTGTCTCTTCCAGGGATCCGGGATTCGAGAGCTCGCTTGTATATGCCAAGACTGTCAGTGATGTTGACACAGAGCAAAAGGACGACAGAAACAAGACTGGCAACAGCATTTGCACAACAGGACAAATGGTGCAATTGAATGGTGTTCGACTGCGATTGCTGGACATTTCTACGGCC
>MU617311.1:0-16246 GCA_025201705.1 Dissophora ornata
AACTAGAAGGACAGCATGAAATGAACAAAACAAGAAGAAAAAAAAGGCAAGATTGGTAGTTCAAGATATACATGGTATATTAACAATGGTGGAGGGCTAAGGAGTAAGGGGCAAGATTATTAGAGACTATGAAGTAGAAAGCAAGTGAATCGCGGAATATTAAAGGGAAGAGAAATGGCAAAACCGAGATACAACAAAACAAAAAGAAAACGTAATGAAATGAGAAACAAAAACGTCAAAAATAAAAAATAAAAAAACAAGTAAAACGACAATGTCTTGTTTTTTTCTTATTGTTTTTTTTTTTTCCTTTCTTCATCCTGGGACCCGCCACAACTTCAAGTTCCCGTCCTTGCCAGCACTCGTGCTCGCCAGCACAACCGAACTCTCTTCGCTGCTATCAAGATTCGTGATCGTACAAGCTAGTGCCGTTACTGCCGCGGCAGGATGCGCCTGTGGCTCAGCGATAGGCTCGCTTCCCATATATCCACTTGCATTAAACGCCCAGGTCCAGATCTTTTCATAATCACCATAGACCAACCGCGTTGTCGCAGCTTGAGCGGCCGTCGTCGTTGTCCCTGTGGGTAAGCTTTTCAGGAACGCGCAACTGCTGATCTTTGACGACTGTTGAGATTTCAACACCCTCCATTGTGTTGGCTGGGTTGTATCCCAGACCGTCACCTGATCATCCGATGCTGTAACTAAAAAGTTGCCCTGTGCAGCCCAATCCAACGTTGTGATTTGTCTGACGTGTGTAGTGTTAATCGGTCTGGGTTGAGAATTTCGGTCGTTGATATGTACCATGTACAACATCGCACCCATAGCCACTGCGACAATGTTTGGATTTTGCGGGTGATATCGAACTGGGTTGTTGTGCGAGAATATCGTCTTTGGTGACTATTAAAACCAAGAGCACAATGTAGATGGCGGGTTATGAGTACTAAGAGAAACAGCACGTCCTACAATAACATTGTCCAAATATCGCCCTCATTTACCACCACGATTTTGCGCTCGCACTGCCCTGTCATGAAATCCCAAAGTCGGAGTTCGCCATCACTATCGCAGGAGACGCAATGGTTGCTCCCAACGCTCGGGCAGAAATCCACGGCCGTGATGTGTCCTTTCAGAACCTGGAGAGCTTTGACGGTTGAAGACGCTCCTTGAGCCAGCGGCGCCAAGTCCCAGATGCGTAACGTCTTGTCCATGGAGGATATTGTTCCCAGAATAAGCCGATCGTCTGAGCAGAACCGCGCATTTATAATAGGACCGTTGTGACCCTCGGGTTGTCCGATGGTGCACTTCAACTCCTTGTCCAGCACAGACCAGATCAATATTTTTTTGTCCATACCCGCACTAACGAGCCATTGTCCGTTGAATGAAAATGCACACGTGTTGACCTTTTGCGCATGTCCCGGAAAGCTTGCAAGCAGCTGCAGCTGCGAGTCGTGCGACGACGACAGTTGCATTTCTAAATGTTGTAGCGCAAAGAAAATGAAACAATCCATGAGTATAAAATGCTCCCGCCAACAACGACAATGGCCCTTTCGCTCGAGACATTGTGTTGTGCAAAAAAAGGGAACGAAAAAAGAAAAAAAAAAAAAAAAAAAAAAAAAAAAAAAACAAAGAAAATAAGATAAATAAAATAGAGAAAATAAATAAGCAGATGCCATACACCATTTATGCCCATCACAGACCTTCGTTCCTACCGAGACTCAGCAGGTTGACATTCCCGTATGGATCCACGCTCATGTCATCCATTTGCAGGCCATCATTGTCAATATGCTCAAATTCACTGTTATCCGTCAGCAGACTCTGGATCCTCCCAATCTCATCCACGCCCCCTACGTTCATACTCATACTCTCCATTCCAGAAGAAACAGGTGAAATAATTGTCGCTGGTGTAGTCGCAGCTTGTGAAGTAGAGCTTGGTGAGCCAACAAAATCCTAATAAAAAATATTGACGAAGAGGGATTGGTTCGCTTAAAACGCTTCCTACACAACTATAAGGAACACAGGACATCGTTGGTGGTGCAGGCAAGATTTGACGGGATCAAACTAACCTGCTGACCATCATTCATCATCTGCTGGTGTGTTAACATAGACGTCTGCCGCTGCAGCTGCTGTTTAGGGCCATCAGCAGGCGCCTGTCCTTGCTGGCGATTCCAAAGCAACGACTGCTGTTGCTTCTTTTGAGCCTCCTGATGGTGGAACTGCTGCTGCGCCGCCCGCGCACGATTTGTTGGCGACCCTGCGTTCATTGGCGTGGCTGGATTACTAGTATTACCAGGTGAATGCATAGAATTTATCCGGTCCCGATTAACTTGGTTCACAGGTGTGGGCGATGAAACATGTTGCTGATTTAGATCCTGACCCGGAGCTACAATAGGGCCTCCTGTCATAGAATCTGCCTGTCCGTGCAATCCATCAGGTAGACTGTTCTGTGGGATAGGGCTCTGGATATTCTTGATTTGAGAGGAATCTTGAGGCGTCTGCGGGCCAGGCGTGACTTGTTGTTGGGGCACAAAGAGCTGTTGCTGTTGTTGTTGCAGTTGCTGCTGTTGTTGGGCCTGCTGTGTCTGATACTGCAATTGTTGCATTTGAAGCTGCTGAAATCGCTGTTGCTGCATATGAGCCTGGAGTTGTGGTGTCATCATCCCAGGCATTTGAGGATTCACAAGGGGAGATTGTATGGCTCCAGCAATCGCAGGAACTATGGTCGGACTCATTCCTGGTCGAACAGGAACGTTTACCATGACCGGTCGGACATGAGGATTTATACCGCCCATAGTCGCCAGTTGTTGTTGCTGCTGTTGCACTCTTAACTGCATTTGCATCTGCATTTGTTGTTGCTGCTGCTGTTGCTGTTGGAGCTGATGTTGGAGCTGCTGTTGTTGTTGTTGCTGAAGCTGATGCTGCTGATATTGTTGCAATTGTTGCTGCTGTTGCGTCTGCTGCGTTTGCTGCAGCTGAAGTTGCTGTTGCTGAAGTTGCTGTTGCTGCTGCAATTGTGTTTGTTGGGGCTGAGCCTGGGATTGAGCTTGGAGCTGCGGCTGACCGGTGAGCTGAGTAGTCTGCGGCGGAACCTGCTGCTGAGCTTGCTGTTGAGCCTGGAGCTGAGCTTGTTGCTGCTGAATATTGGAGATATTAGGGCTTGCAAAGCCGTTTGCAGATGGGGTAGGTGGCATGCTAAATTGTCCTGCAGGTGTCGTCGCCGACGTCGACTCTGTGGATGGGTCGACGGATTGTTCTTTCTTTATACCCTTCCTCCGCCGGTTGCCTTTCGCCGGTGCCTCTGGCGCAGCAGCTGGCTGTGCTGCAGGGGTGGTAGGCGATCCAATCATATTTGGGGAACTCACGTTAGCAGATATGAGTGCGCTGTTGTGTTGTAGCGGTGTCGCATGGGTAGCTTGGACAATTTGTGGTGAAAATGCTCCGGCAGAGTTGTTGCGAATCCTCTTTCGATCCTGCGCCAGGTCGACTGGGGGGTCGATACCGTTAGGTCCTGATATCGATTGATCCACTCCCTAAGAAATCGCGCGATTCAAATAGGTCCGGTTGTCAGTAAGTAAACGGTGATATATATTGATCTTTGGTAGACAGTATTCCATCTGCCGCGACAGTCATACCTGCATTGCCCCTGCATTCCTGACAGCTGCCATCTGTATGTGCTGTTGATGCAATGCTTTTTGACGCTGCTGGTCATTAGCTGGCAGCTGTTGCATCGGTTGACCCTGAACTTGCTGCATATGTTGCATTTGTATATGCTGAGCCAATTGCTGAGGTTGTTGCTGCTGACTTGATTGCAACTGCGGATTTTGCTGCAACTGCGGGTTGGGTTGCATTTGCAGTTGTTGGTTCTGCTGCATGAGTTGGTTCTGTTGTTGATGCTGTTGCAGAAGTTGCTGTTGCTGTTGCTTCAACAAGTTTTTCTGGTCCGGACTCAGGATACTATCGGCCAATTTGGTTTGCACAGGTTGCGGGTCAGCTGTTTTGTTGGTGGCAACGAAGATCCATTGCTGCGACCCGTTGAGGACCTTTGACCAACTTACGTGTTACGAGCCTGCTGCGCTTGCTGCGTTTTTTGAATATGATTCGACATCTGAGTCTAAGGATGCACAGCCGGGACGGTCTTAGTATCATTAAGAACATCACGCTTCTGGTGGCAAAGGTGCCCACGACCTCATGATATCGACGCACTTACTGGATCACTTGCTGTTGCCTGACCTACAACCTGCGCGGATACGAACTGAGGCGAGGCATGCATGCTCACAACACCAGGCTGCTGTAGCTGCTGCTGCGGAGTGTGTGGAGACTGCATGTGGATAGCATGAGGCGACTGCATGACGTTTGGCGTCATGACTGGGTGCAGATTCGGAATTCCCATGGTCGTTTGATGTTGTTGAAGCTGCTGTTGTGCCTGTAGAGCTTGCTGTGCCTGGAGTGCCTGCTGTGCCTGGAGAGCATGCTGCTGCTTTTGCTGAAGCATTTGCTGCTGTTGCTGTTGCTGGAGTTGCTGTAAGTGCTGCAACTGTGGGTTCTGACCCTGTTGAAGCTGCATCGCCCCTCCTCTTGCTTGGAGCGGGTGCTGGCCTGGTGGTCGCATCATCTGACGATTTAAGATATTGTGCTGCAAGGGCGTGTGTGTGTCAATAACGAACCGAGATATACAACGGGGAAACGCGGTAGCAGCAACGAGCAGGATGAGCAGGGTAGAAGCCGGCGCATGCCCTTACCTCCATAAATGAGACCGCGTCCTTGCTCGCGGTTCCGTGCTGGGGCTGTCCTGCACTCCAGCAATCCCAGAAGACAACGAACCACTCGTATAGAAATCCCTCTGGGGCATCATAGGGAACCTTGGTATCTGGGCCGATCTTGGCCTCCGATGCAAATGCGGATGCGGATGCTTGGAAGTTGCGCTTGACACAATAATCGTGGATGTAGAGACTTTGAGCAGAAGGGGCGACCAGGACGAAGAAGGAACACGGTTAATACGAAGCGCGTGTATTGCCTGAAGGCTGATGCTGAGTCCCGCCAAGGCTGCTCCCCTTGGGGAGGGTCCAGTCTCTCTCCGCTCTCTCCACTCTCGCTCCTCCCGTTGCTCGCCCTCTTGCCACAGCGCAAGATCAGTCGGCGAGAGAGCACATTGAAGGCTCAGAAGTGCAGTAGGCTGGTCCAGCATTACGATCCGTGTGTGTTCTGCACGGCGGTGTTGGAGCCTGCCTGGAGATGAAACAACGAACACGGCAACACTGTAAAAACACCCCTGGGACCCCTCTCTGTCGCCAGCCAGGGCACACGCCCGCCTCGTTGCCCGCGCAGGTCCTCTTTGCCTAGAAAGAGAACCACGGGCCGTGCAGAGAGTGCCTCTTTCATTATTTCCCTTTGTTCTTCATGTTTCTTCTCTTGGTGACACCTGGTCTCGATCGCACGGTCTCCTGAGAGAGCTGGCAGGAGAGGGCGAGTTCTCTCTCTCCACCTGACTCCCGCTGGCCTGCCACGACGTGCGAGCCTGCTGGCCGCAGCCTGGGCAGGATCGTGTACACAGCCTTCTCTTGGCTGCATCTGGATTCTCGCTCTCAATTCCACAAGAATGACACCCTGCCTGCCTCTCGCTCTCGCTCTCGCTCTCTTGCTCTTCTTCTTTTTTGTCCCTCATGTTGCAGCAGATTCAAAAAAAAGGAGTGGGGAGGAGAAGGAACCACCCAAGAAAGAGCAGTAAAGCCTCTTGAGCGATGCAACATGGCGTGAACACACAGAGAACTCTCCCCCTATCGCCAAATGAAAAAGAAAACAAAGACGACGCGTGCTGCATTGTGTGGACGCTGACAATGTCTTTTGCCTTGGCGCCTAGATCCTTGGTGACAATCGATCCTTCCTGGCGATTGGATGCAACATTCGCGCACCAAATAATGCCGATTCCCATTCATCGTTGTGTCCGATTGCCGAGGGGTCCATGTTCCAGTGGGTGGAATGAATAAACAAATAATAATAGGAATTGCTTACTTTATCATACGATCATTGTCCCAGCTGCCTGGCTTCCTCTGCTGGGACTGTGCCATGGAGGAGAGAGAGTGCTGTGACAGAATCCTGATGGGACGATCGGGGCAAGAGAGGGTGATTGGAGGCGAGAGAGCTGTTGAAAACTAGGGCCTTCCTTCTGGACTGAGGTTTTCTCCCGTTCGTTGAGGAATGGAAGAAATGAGCGCGGGGATATGTGGCTCTATGTCGGGATCTTGTTGACGTCCTGGTATTAGTGGTGGAAAATTAGAGGGACGGGAACACGGAGAGAGGGCGGAGAGAAGGAAGAGAAGTCGCAGGCGGTGAGGGCGAGGTGAAGAGAACGGATTGCAGGGTGGGATGGCAGCCCCAATGTCAAAGAGAGAGGGAGAAAGAAATAAAGTGCAAAATATTAAAGGCCCCCCAGAAACACTAACAAACTGTGTGAATGCCGATATGGCGAAGGAGCGCGGGTGTTACGATGTGTGTGGAGCAAGCAGAAGAAGGGCGCGAACCATCAGAGAACAAGGGAAATGGAATGAGGGACCGATGGAGAATGGATGCGACAGAGAACAATCCGCTTTTTGGCAGGAGGGGCGGGAACGACCAAACGCTCACTTTATTTTGTGCACCTGTCGTCTATTTTACGTCCTGGAGGAGCGTCTGAGGTGCGCTCTATTCGGACCAGACCGAACGAGCAACAGTAAGAGGTTGTGTACACGCAGCACATAGCGAGACCCGCATGCAACTGCTGTCATCGCTGCTGCATAGGTCGCCCTCGCTGTCTGTCCGCCCTGGCAATGCCGGTGCCGAGGCTGCCGATCCAGCCTCAGGGCCCACCCAGTTTGGCGCAGGTATGCGTGTACTGGACATCAGGGGAGGCGAACATTATGGTTTCCCCGATGACGATCGATCGTCGCAAAGGAGGAGCGAAGAGTGAACAGATGACGAATACTCGACGGAATCGGAAGAGAGCTGGACTATTTACTGTACTCAAGCGTCAAGAATGACACCTTCATCCGCCTCCTCGCCACCATCCTTCTATCGTTCTTGCCCAGGCCTGGCCTCTCCTGCTGCCGTCTTTAAGTTTCCGGAACAGCGCCCCAGTCGGTAACTTATCAGCACAAAAAATAGTAAAAAAGAAAAAATGAGAGCCTTTGGGGAATCGCTTCCCACCAGCACTCCAACAAAACAAATGACTATAGTCCACCTGGCATGATAGGTCCTCGCCATGGCCCCAATCACTATCACCACAGCCAAAAAAGGGTACCGACGCACTCGGCCACTTTGCGCTCATTCCGAGCTGCGGACCATGACTCAGAAGAGACACTAAACCGGGGATGGTTGTGAGATACGGCGGACCTTGTTTCCAGGCTGGATACCTCTCAGATCCTTCATTCCGTCGTCGCAACATCTTCATATGTCTCCAGAACGTATCGGTGCACTGCCACCAAACATGAGGCGTCTTAGCGTTTATTACCCGACCCGTCGCCCTGCTGGCGCAACGGACGGACTCGACCGCACCTTTCGTCTGCTCACAGGCTGTGCCTGACAGATTTTACCTTGCGTCGTGTGCTCGCTCTCGTGAGACACTGAGGGCTGCTGCAGGTCAAGTAGACAGGTGATTGAGTTCTCTTCACCAGGTGGTCCCGTGGCGAGGCTAGAAAACAAGCGCTTTGATGCTTTTCATTCCTGCACCCTTGCACCCTGCTAATGTGAATGACAGCATGTTCCTGAGCGGACAATTGTGCTTTGGAAGGGGTTTTTTTTAGTTGGGATCCGCAAAAACAGCAAGGGGGTGGGCCAACAGCCGACACAGTTGATTAAAAGACGCCCTGTGAAATAAATGCAATTTCGCTTTCATTTGCTATGCTACTACATTCCGTAATACTTCTCGAAGGGCACACAGCAACAATGGAGTTTGAAAGTGAAAAAAAGGGGAAGTATATTTAGCTGGAAAAGTCTACAAAGCCCTCATGTCCTTGGACACGTCCATTGGGATCTCTCCTTGGTTCCCTGGGATGTATAATCATATAATCATGGTTTGTTTCCACGTACCCAAAGCTGTAGGTAACAGTCAGAGACCCGCCCTTCATCAAAGTTTCATGGAGATGGTCCTTTCCTGCCGCATTGAGTGGCGAAACTGATGAAAGCGTCTCAGATCCACTGCAGCTGAACGATGACTTCGGCGGCATGGAAACGTTGCATTGTTTATCAGAGCGTTATACTCGAGCTACACGGCATGCTTCCACATATCGTTGTTGAAGAGGAGCTTTCGGCGCCTTCTCGTTGCTTCCTGGACGCGCTCGATCTTGATACTTCCGACCCAAAGACAACGTTATGCGTCGTATGTCGCTTTTCTAGAGACTGCCACCAGTTGACTGGGAGCGACAGCTCGATAATGTCTTCCGGTGATTCGGTGAGCATGGCTACCAGAAACATGATTCCGAAGCTGACAAGAGCTTGCCATCGCCAACGGCTGTGCCCACCTTCGATTCCCGTGTCATTTAGGGTGTGATGAAGCAAAAGAACACGCTCCAAAAATAATGCTCTCTTTCGCAATTTCGACTTACTCTTGCATGATGACGAAGAGAATAGAGCCACTACTGGAGCTTTCAATCACTGCTGCAATACATGCGCAGGGACTGAAGCTGTGAACCCAAGACGAGATTGTCAGATGGGTCATCACTCTGCTTTTGTGCCTCCGTTTCAAACATCCCTTTGCTTCAAAATTCATGTAGCATCGACACTGTGACACCTGTTGTGCAGCGTCCCACGCACCATTCGCGAGATAGATACCAACTCCTCCGAGCTGATATAGCAATCCCTTTTTTCTCATGCTTTGCATTGCGCCTTCACATGCCCGTCCCCATGTTCACCCCTTATAAATGAAACTGCCCCCAAGGGAACGCAACCCAGCGTCAAGTCTTCTGCAATGTATCAGGTGGACGGTGGAGTAGAGAAGCACTTACTGCATCAAGGCCCAATATTAAAACTCGCTTGGATCCAGTACGGGTTGGTTTGTTGTGACCAAAAAAAGCTTACTTACCGAAGTCTTATGCATAGAAAACAGTATCAAGATAAAATGCAGTTGTGTGCTATTGTGATAAAGAATGGCTGAAGAGTCATGGCGACACAGAGACATTTTCTGAGGCTTGATCAGCGTATTGATTGACCAAAGAAACCGCTCTAGAAGCTATGCGACGGATACGCAGATCTGGCATGTATATTGCAAGCAATCTTGTGCTTTTGAGGATGGGTTGATCTGCTCTGTGCTTGCATTGCTGTGCTGTGCTGTGCTGCACTGCGCCGTGTAGAGGAGAATAAATGTAACGTCTCCCTGCTAAGACAGAACCGGGATGGGAGAGCAGATTAATTATGAAGAACGGCGTACTATGTGATGGACTGACTTGATTCTCCTTTCGACCCCTGTGCCTTGGGAATAAGGTCATTGAGTAGCATATAGGCATGGTACGAATGAGCCAAGAGAACAAGGCTACCACAACAGTACATGGGAGCAAAGGGCAATGTGAGAGGAGGAAAGGGGAGCAATAAACGGTGATGACTGATGGATAGAGAGAAGCTCTAACGCCGACGACCCTGGAAAGAGCGGAAGAAACGGTCTAAGCCGCCATGGACAGTGAATGAGTACCAAAGATCGGGTGTGGCAGACGATGTACATTTATAATCTCTGGCCTCTCTTACACTGACTGGGAGAGAACGCTGAGTTCTGGGCTCTTGTTATGCAGAACTACCATGTAGATGCAAGAAAGTTCTCTTTGTGGGCGCAGGTGCGATTTAGATCGCATGCCCCGACTCCATGGACTCATGTGTCCCAGCCTTTCAACTCTGATAAACTAATCTTTATGGGGCTCGCAATTGCGCATGGTTGATCGTTTGCCCGCCCACTATATGAGGCCGTCATGTTTAGATGGTCTATATGTCCTGGCCGTAAGGGAGTATCCAGGCAGGAATTCATTTTCTATGCCGCGCAGCTCTCAAGAGACAAGAAAGGCATGCACGAGAGCCATGGTCAGCCGTCTTCCATATTCGCTCCATCGATCCTTCGTGCATTTGTGATGGGATGGACCTTGGAACGCGTGGGAGAACGCGGCCACTATTCACTAGCATTGATTCACGAGGATAATAAGACGGACTAGTCCTCATTGGTCTCTGTGATGGTGTAGCTTCATGCTCTTTATTTTTACAGGTTCTCTTCGCTCCTGTGCTGTGAATCTGGATTCAGAATATGTACGCGGAAAATGTAATAGCCAAGAAGTAAGGCATTCCGCAGCCATTCTAGTCCACAAATGACGGCCGAACAGAAGGATCCTTCACGCTCCTTAGTGCGCATTCTGCATTCGTGCTTATTTCTGTTTCATTTGTCACATCCATGTACCTCCGCTGCCGCTCCCTGCAGAGATCGTCGTGATGCTCCGATAGTTCTGTGCACGACATCGTCAAAAATTTATTCAAACTGCCAACGTCTTCTCATTGACCATGTTTGCCATTTGCATGTGGGGCTTATGCGTAACCAGTGACCACTCTGGAGCAGTTGCAAATAACCGGGGAACACATTCTTGGCACAATTCTCACGGAATAGCTTTATTTAATGCGCGCAGACGGATGTAAAAATAAATACATGCCCATGTAGTCTACAAACAAGGTGGAGCCTTGAACTTTAGTGTGGTGGTGCTACTTTCGGTGAGCACTGAACGGCCAGAAGATGCAGTTGAGATAAACACTCCGTGTTTGTTGGCGTAGCAGCCCAAGTCTTCTACAGCTGTCCACGTTCCCATCCGATTTTCCTAAAATGATGCAAGAACTCACTCCTTCACACAATTCTTTCAGAGCTCTCTGGTCTGAGATCCAAGGGAGATGCGTCCATCTGGACGGGATGTACTCTGGATATGTACTCCAGTCTCTATGCATTGCCCAGTTGCGTCGACCTGTTGAGCATGCCCCAGGACAATTCTTATATATTTTAGCACATTTTCTCAATTGCTAATCTTGTTTTCCTTTTTCTCTTCTCTTTAGCACTCTTTGCCTTCCCATTCCACTCGTTCCCCTACATCCCTCCCTTTCACCTATCCTCTCCTCCTTTTCTTCTCTCTCGTCATGAAGGTCACCTTGTGCATCCTCTCCACCATAGCCGCCGTTGCTTACGCTACCGCCAGCACGGCCACTCAGGGCCATGTCTACAATTCGTACACGGCTTCTTCCTTCCCAATTCGTTCCTCCGATATCCAATTCCGCTCGCAAAGTAACAAGGACGCCTACTACAGTTCCCTCAAAACCTTTAACAACTTGATCACTCCCAAAGAGTTCCCTGATACTGCCCTGCCCTTTGCCGTTGTGACTCCCTCTTCGGCCAACAACCGCGGCATCGGTCGTGCTGTAAAGATTGCCCGTGACTATGGTTTCCGTGTCTCTGCCCGTTCAGGTGGATACCAGTCTGGATACTCATCCAACATGGCGGCTATTGACAGCAGCTCGCAGGACTTCGTCTTGATTGATCTTCAAAAGTTAAATCAGGTCACCATCAACCCCAAGGACCTGACCGCCACCGCCGAGCCCGGTGCTACTGGAGAGGACCTCTACAGCCAGACCATCAAGTATGGTCTCCATTTCCCTGGCCCCCACACCTCTCGTGTTACCCTCGGTGGTTTCCTCCTCCAAGGAGGTATGGGAATCGGATCACGTTACCACGGCGCTGGTGTCGACAACGTTCTTGGCTTCGACATTGTCCTCGCCTCTGGCCGCACCGTCTACGCTGATGCCAAGACCAACAGCGATCTCTTCTACGGCGTCCGCGGAGGTGGACAATTCTTCGGTGTCGTCACCAAGTTTTACCTCAAGCTCACTCCCATTGTTCAAAAGCCCACTCTCGTTCCTACCTACAACGACACCTCTGTTAAAATCGACCAGATCTTTGCCATCTTCGACCGCCCCCAGGCCAACGACCTCCTCAGTTTTTACAGCGGCTTTGATCCCGTTGCACCAAAGGCTCTCGAAAATAAGATCATCTTTACCGTCGATGCCACGACTAACGACAAGCAGTACCTCTTTGCTTCAGTCTCCTCCGTGCCTTTCAACTCCTCCTCTGAGGTCACCACCGCCCAGAGCGAGATCACTCAGTGGTACCAGACCGTCCCCACCAACTATGCCTCATCGGACCCCACCACCTATGCTGGTGCTACCCGCGGCGGTGACAGCAGCTGGGCTGATTCAGATCTATCCTACTATGCTGAGGATGTCTGGTTCCCCGTTCCCTTGGACCCTCGCCTCTTGCAGGTACTGATCGATCAATGGGACAAGGTCCCCTCGAACCTCTCCACTATGGCCTTGAACACCGGTACCTGGGATGCTCCTACCCGCAGCGCCCTTGGCTATGATCGCTCGTACTCGTTCTGCGTCTACTCGACCTGGAAGCGTAACGGTGACCCATCCTGGGATGCCAAGAACAAGGCCTGGGCGGATGAGACTCTTGCGGCTATCAAGCCTTGGACCCTAGGCTACTATGCAAACGAACTCCGCCCTAAGCAGCTCCAGGACCAGGACTACTGGCGCAAGTGCTACGAGGAGAATACCTTCGATCGTTTGAGCATCATCAAGAACCGTTGGGATCCTTCCAACGTGTTCAAGAGCCTCGTCTAAAGACACTTTACATATCTAAATAATACATAATACCTTAAAACACCTCGCATTAATAAAAGCGGCGTTCTGCCTCCACGTCGACGCGGTCTATCACGGGATTCTAAATTTCATGACGCGTAGACGTTGCACGACATATCGTGGGAACTGAGTATTGGCTATAGCTAATCACCGAAAGCGTGCTTGACATATTGAGGGTAACATGCTCGGAATGCAATTACCAATCAAGAATGCGCTTTGATGAATTATGGGCTGATTTGGATTCTCGCACGGACGGCGCCTGGATAAAATGTGTGCGCAGATGCCCTCCATTTTAAGAAGTCATTCGTAATTCTCCGCTGGTTAAATCGAAAAGCTGGCGCCCTTTACATGAAAATAAAATTAACGTATCTTTTGTGCAACTCAGCGAGGAGCAGACAATAGGCCGCAACCTGTCTTTCTCACGCGCACACATTTATAATCTACACACGCAATTGTGCCCTAGATGCCCCTGAGATGCCCCTGCATCTAATTGGTGATGTAGATGCGAAAAAAACACAAAAAGCCAAGAAATTCATTGCGACCGCATCTTCTCACCTTTCCTTCCTCGCTATCGCAAATCTCTCTCCTTGTCTCTCCATTTCTCTTCACACCAAAATTTGCTCAAGTCATGACTGCCACATCCCGAACCCACATCGTTAACAAGTACGCCGACGACGTCAAACAAGCAATTGAGGGCGAGACCGCGTCCCTTCGCGTACTCAGCTTGCAGGTAGCGTGTTCAGGGATAATAGATTTTGGAGGAGGCACATCGTGCGTCTCACATGCTTGCGCAACTGATTCTAATCCTCCCCTACTTTATTCGCTTCCATATCTCCCAGATTCACGGCAAACCCGAGCTCGGCTACGAAGAAGTCTTTGCTCACAAGATTCTGACAGACTATTTGGAGACTAAGGGCTTCAAGGTCACCCGCCACGCCTACGACATTGCCACTGCCTTTGTGGCCGAGTATGAGTCGCCCGCGGCGACCGCCGCTGCTGCCGCAGGTCAAAAGGTCAAGGCTGTGGGTTATTGCTCAGAATACGATGCCCTTCCTGGAATTGGACACGCTTGTGGCCACAACCTTATTGCAATTGCAGGCGTTGCTTCGGCTCTGGGCGTCAAGGCGGTGTTGGAGAAGCATAATTTGGTCGGACGTGTGCGTTTGATCGGAACCCCTGCTGAGGAAACGACGGGTGGGAAAATTCCGCTGATTGAGAGAGGAGCCTTTGATGGACTGGACGCATGTATGATGACACACCCCGCACCCGCGGATATTGTGTATAATACGGTGCTCTCGGTTGGAGGCGTGTTTGTTGAGTACTTTGGAAAGGCGTCCCATGCGTCTGCTTCGCCTTGGGAGGGTAAGAAGGATACTCTGCAGGTCTGACTTGCATGTTGAAGTTGTCTCTGACAAACTTTTGCCACTCGTACATTGGATGTTAGGTGTGAATGCTCTTGACGCCATGGTGACCGCTTATAATAGCATTGGACTTCTCCGTCAACAGACTGCGCCCACCAGTCGTGTCCATGGCATTATCACTAACGGAGGACAGGCAGCTAATAGTACGTTACTGTTTTTTTCAGCTCTGAGAGTAGCAACATAACATGTCCCAAGAGCTGGGCTGCCCTTGCTAACTATCCGTCTTTCGCCTCTTTGGTTTTTTCATCAACTGTAGTCATTCCTGAATATGCCGCAGGCAAGATTATGTTCCGCGCCACAAACGTAGACGATCACAAAAAGTTGCGAGGGAACGTCATGAGGATTCTCAACGCCGCTGCAGAATCGTCCGGCTGTACCGTCAAGATCACAGAGGAGATGGAATACAAGCCTGTCCCCCATAACGAACTCCTCGCCAGCAGATACACTGCCTACACTGAGGACCTTGGTGTGAAGTATATCCCAAGAGCTATGCAAGAGGCGGCACCTTCCGGTTCGACCGACATGGGCAACGTTGCTCATTACGTCCCTGGCATCCATCCGGTCTACAACATTGTCAGTCTCGATGGCGAGATCAGCACCGAGGTCTCGAATCACTCGATCATGTTTACGGAGCAGGCCAAGACAGAGGTTGCTCATAAGGCGACCTTGAGATCGGCCAAGGGCTTGGCGCTCACAGGAGTCGATGTTTTGGTCGAGGAGGGATTCTCGGAGGCAGTCAAGGATGATTTCGAGAAGCGTGTCCCCAAGGAAGGCGTCGATTCTGCGGTACAGCGGCTGAAGGTGTTCTCGACTGCCAATGCTGGAGGGTGTGGATGCCATTAAAGATGGCTGTTACATGTCGGAGTAGCTTTTTCTCTTACGATTACTGTATAAAAACTGTGATAGACCATTGCTACAACTTCTGTACTCCCTAGCATAGTTGTGCGTTTGCCCATACTAGCGATTCCACGAGACTTTTCCCACTCGACGATGACTTTGCATCTTCTGTTCCAAATCTCAGTTTGGCCGATCTCCAAGGCGGCTTCGACGAAACAGCCAACTGTGTACTTGGCGATCTTCTTTGTTGTCTTGAATAGACGCTTCCATGAATCTTCCATGGACCTCGGTGTTAATCCAGGGTGTTTGCCCCGCACCAACCAGTACGTTTGCCGATCTATGCCTCCAGCGACGCTACAACAGCGGAAGCTGACATTTCTTTGGTTATTTTTGTCTTCGTCTAATTGCCATGCCTCTCCGCGCCTCTTATTGCATGCCATTGCGTGCCTTGCTAACGGACACGGGATCTGTTTGTTATGATCTACGATAGAAACAGGCCGTTGTTTCTTCTTTTTGACTGGCAAGGATATGGCCAGAAACAGGTCGTTTTTTTTCTTTTACAACAACATGTCTCCCCGGTTTAATAACGCGACGAAAACAAAGCCAAAATCCTGTGTAGGAATCTACGAATAATGTCCCTCTTCGCAATGAAGGTATCCAACAACATTACATAACCAGTCGCGTTCCCATGGGCTAACCCGATGGGCCCACGCAACTATTGCCACCCCTCGTCAGGGTGTTAAAATTTTGAAGACATCTACCAAAACTCGATCCTCCCATCCTTTCTTTAATAACAACATGTCTATCTGGTTTAATAACTTTCACTAACTCGATCCCCCATCCTCTCCATGGGTCCCAGGTGCCTCTTTCCAAGCAGGCTTTGTGGCGACGTGTGGATCAAGTGTGGGTCTTGGACAGATCTCGCTTTCATAGTCTTCTAGACGCTTTCCAGTCTTTTTTTGATGGTCGGGTCGATACGTGCACTTATAGAAAAGGTATTGCATTTAGGGAATGTATATCCATGGAATTAAATAATAATTAAAAATACGAGATTCATAATCAGCTCGTTTAGCTTAGTCGGTAGAGCGTCGTGCTAATAACGCGAAGGCCGCAGGTTCGATCCCTGCAATGAGCATCTTTTTGCTTCCCACATGTACCTCCGTGAGCCTCTTATTCTGACGGGGGTCATTAACTCCTGCACTAAGTCCATGTAAACGTTCCCCATCTTTGAACGTCAATTGCGCAACAATTTTTTATGCTACTCCCTACTCTTCTTACTATATTTATTTTGCCCGTCTCCATGTAGTTCACTTCTTTTC
>MU617312.1:0-16243 GCA_025201705.1 Dissophora ornata
CGCTTGGTTCCTTCTTCGCGCTTGGTTCCTTCTTCGCACTTGGTTCCTTGTCTTTAACACCTTTAGCCTCAATCTTGAGCTCGGGTTTCTTGTCCTGCTGTGTCTTCTCAGGTTGGACGACCGTTGGAGCCTTCTCAGCTACATCAGCAGCGAATGCGGCAAAGGTGGTGGCTCTTGCTGCAAGCTCGTCCAGAGATGGGAAGACGGAGTTATCCATGCCTTTTAGTCCCTCAGCGGAGATGAGATCGTCTCCTGCAGTGTCAACCGCAGCGGCGTTATTAGGTCCAACATCGGGCGCTACATCCTGTGCTCGGACTTTGGAGAGCACCAAGATGGCAGCTGCGCTCAGACCGATAGTGATCAGACGCATTGTTTAACAGTGTTTCCAGAGGAATTGCGTTACGAGTAGGTTATCTGTGGCTCTGAGTTTGCTCTCGACTGTGTGTGTTGGTGATGGGAGAAATGCTTATGAGGATAGCAAGAGTGAGACGGAGGGAGGGAGAGAGAGAGAGAACGCGACAAGAAGCAGGAGTTCTGGAGGAAAATATATACGATGGGAGTCTGAACCATGGGTTTTAAACTGCACGTCTGCTTATCTCTCTCTTTACCTTGTTCTTTCTGCCCTCTCTTCTTTTTTTCATGTATTACATGAGCGAGGGTGAGAAGTTATTCAGATCCAAGGAATGATCCTTTATTCTTGTGCTGCCCCTTCGGACCTATTCACAAGAAGAGTCTGCCTGCGCGCGCGAAGAAATTTTTTGAGGGGGACAATCTATTGCGCGTTCATTCTTTATTCCGAAGACGAACTGAATTGTTGCGAAAAGGAGGGGAATGGCAGCGAAAAGGGGAGAAGGGAGATGATTAAGGGACGCGACAGGCGGGATGGTTTGAAATTCTCAAGGCCCTTGCCTTGCTTTCCTCGGCCCTCGTAGCCCCCCCTCCTCGTCTGACTTTTAGCTCGATCTCAAATCACGCCTACTTTTCGTTCCCTCTCGCGCTTCACATCTCCTACAAGTGTGGGATATACTTGTCCATAGTCTATAATGATTTTCGTAAATATCGTTATTTGCCTGCATCCAGAGGCTCGGTTCCTGCTGTACATGTACATGTACGGGATTTTTTTAATGCAGCCATAGCCGTCATCATGACTAGGGACACCAAGTTTATAGTAAAAAAAAAAGGGTTGTTCTAGATACTAAATTCCTGACAGTGCATCAAGGGAACGAAAAGGGGGATTATTATTTTTTCACTCATCACTAACATCCCGTATGTTACTTGTGAGGCACTGCTACTATTACTTCCAGGCTGTCTGTTTCTTTGCGCTCTTCCGTGCACCTGTGGCTCCCTTGCTGCTATTTAGGCCCTTCTTTGCTTTGTTCTTGGTCTTCTTGGCAGCCTTCTTGCCACTCCTTTGAAGCTTTAGATTGTCCTTGGCTGCTCTTGTCGCCACGGTTGGGGCGGTCTCTTGGACTACATGGAGGCCCGCGAGTGCGTCAACGGTTTCAATCTCGGAACTTGGGGGGGATCCCTTGACGCGCTTTTGTAACCTAGGTGGCGACGATGTTTTCCCCTGTGGGATGGGAATCGAACGCTTGCTCAGCCTCATATTTCCGCTACTGATTCTGGCTTGGTTGTGGTGGTGATGGCCTCTGACACGCCTGCTATTTTGAAGTTTGCGAGTGGCGAGGTCGCGTGAGAGCTTTATTGACTCGAACCATTCCTCGGGAGCGATGATCTCCTGGGCAAGGACAGTGACGGATGCGGAGAGGATGACTCCCAGGCCGAGACAGAGGGTGGCGATACGCATTACGATTTTCCGAGGGAGGATCACTGTGGAGTGGAGAAAATAAATTTGTAGAGCCTGGGTATGCAAGAGGTAATAATGATGAAAGAGGAGACAGAATGACATTCCTAAGATATTGAAGGCAGGAGCTAGGCCATACGTGGATTCGTTTTGATATAGATCGATTCCGATGGACAGCTGCATGCATGAAGTCGGTGGTAAAATCTTACTAACGACGGTATAACGTCAGTCCACGTTGGACATTCCGGAACGAACATTGACCCTATCAAAGTCGCTAAGATGAAAGCAAACGGGTCCTAGACGCGATATTATTTCTTGCATCTGTGCCACCGGTGCTTTGTACGTGACTTTCCTTCCTGCAGCGTGGGAACCCCAGAGTATTCAGGCAGACGACATCACTATTAATCTTTACTTTTATTTTTGTCCAAAGAGCTGGGGATCTCTGATCATATTACATACAAATACATGTCGTTATCATAGTTGCGGTCATATCCTTATTCTATTGTCCTCCTTTCCTCGTTCTCCTCCTCTACTGGTGGTACGTAGTCGCCGCCATCATCGTTGAGGGATGCATATACATCTGCTGTTGCTTTGACTGCTGTTGCTGGATCGAGGTATACATGAGTGCAGGGGCAGAAATGACTCCAGCGCCCAATCCCAACCCGACCTGCTGCTGCTGTTGCATCCCCGCCGCCGTAACTCTCGTCTGCTGTAATTGCTGCTGCAACTGTTGTTGTTGCTGAAGTAGCAACTGCTGCTGCTGAAACCGGATCTGTTGTAACTGCTCTAATTGCTGATGTTGTTGCAACTGGAGCGACAGCTCGGTCGGAGTCGATGGTACCGAGGAGGTAGAAAAGACTTTGGCGCCAAGGCTAGGGCTCGAAAACGGAGAGACCTGCAGTAACTGTGCTGGCGCTGGAAGAGGATCGAACTGGTAGAGCTGCTGCTGCTGCTGCTGTTGCTGCTGCTGCTGGATCGTAAAGTGGCCTGCTGACGACAAGTGCTTGGGCGATAATCGCTGAGGTCCTGAACGAGGAGAATGTTGACCTTGAGACTGAGTTGGGTACTGGTGCAGACTGCCCTGGCTGACCGAGAAACTTGCGCGCTGTCCCGATGAGAAATAAGGATGTTGCTGTTGAATTTGATGTTGGCTGCTCGTTGAAAGTCTCTTCATCTGTGCTTCTGATGCGTAAATACCAGGGCTTGGAGGATGAGCAAGCGACGGAAGCTGAGGACTATTCAAGCCACTGTTATTGATGTAATAAAGGTGTTGTGATCCACTCGAGTCCCGTCGCGCGTTGGGATCCCGTGCCAACATCATTGGTGGCAAATTATGGTCATCCATATGCATCGACATTCTCATCCTAGGCGATGATCCTCCTCCCTGATGCGACATTGGCGACTGCGGCTGAGGTGTGCCCCCCAACCTCTGGTTCGTCTTAAAATCTTTGCGATGTTGCTGCACCATATTAGACAGAACCGGGTCCAGATTTGCATCCTTGGTGAAGGTATCCCTCTTGATACTTGGTGCTTGGAAGCAAACTGAAGCCTTCTCCCGATCGACCTTTGAAATTAGCGTCTCAGGGACAGCAATGGGGGCGCTGCTTCTTCGTGGCATCGAAGGTGCAGGCAGCGACAATGGAGATGGCGACTGCGCCAGCTCGGCCCCCATGAAGCTATGACGATGGCTATGAGGCAGCGAAGGCGTTGGTAGGTGCAATTCTCGGTCAGAATGGGCTCGAAGCTGTGGCGATGAAGTCGAAAGTGAAGGATTGTTGCCATAGGTCGACCGCCTCGCCTGTTGGACATGATGGTGTTGGTGATTATCTATATACACGGCCTCACTACTCTTGTGGACTGGTGACCGATTGCTGGGCTTGCTGTGTTGTGAATGCGGCTGCTGCAACTTTGGCGATGACGATCTCGAGGGAACTCCACGGGGAGCTGCAATGGAGCTGGAATGCCTGCGATGTCCATTGCTCTCAGCTTCCTCGAATCCGCTGTCTCTCGCTTTGCGAAGGCGAGCTTCTTCCACTTTTGCGTTGTAGACGGTGCCAGATGATGTGTGGCCTCCTACGCCGCTGCCAATGTCGCCGATTTGGTTTGGTGTCGAAAACGATCTCTGGTGCAAGTAGACATCATGGGCACGACTGGGGGGCGCAATCAGCTCGTCGATTGGTGTCAGTGAAGTGGTGGAGCTCCTGGCCTGTGCTGACTTTTCGGATCCGAGGATTGAAGACGACGAGGATTTGGTTGAAGCTGAAAAGGACGCAGACTCGGAGGACTTGCTGCCTCCGAAGAAGCGGGATATCCTCTTACCCAGCGACACTAGAGATGAAGAGATACAGTGTTATTCATTGCTTGATCTATATTTCCTATCAACTGACATACAAGAATTTATAAAGGCCGCACTTACTCTTCTTTTTAGTAGACTTGATAGATCCGGAATCTGCACTCCCCGAAAGAGAGGGCGTGACGGATCTCGGAGGTACCTGCGAGATGCTCATCCGGGAGAGGGCTAAGGGTGACACGCAAAGAATGGGCTTAGCAAGTCTAGGCAGATAAAGAAAATGATTTGTGGGAAACGCAAACGCGCGACACATTCTGCTTTTGCGGATTGTTTACCTCGTAAATTATCAGCGCTATTGCTGTTCAACTCCAAGGCAGCTCCAGACAGAAACCTGGAGCGTCGCTTGACATCGTTCTCTTCGTCGCTGTCCTCCTCAGAGGGTGTATACTGCTTTGATAACTTGGACTTTTGGAATCGGACAGGGATGTCTAGATATTTTGGTCACATCGCCCCATTGAAGCAAAAAAAAAAAAAAAAAAAAATTAGTCGGTGGATGCAAAGAACTGAGGAATATCTCATGCGTCGAATATATTTAGACCCAATGCCCCTGTCCATGCATCCTGTGATAAATTACTGCATCATCACGCCAGCATTTCAGAATTTCGCACAGCCAGGGAAGGAGAGAGGTTGTCTGGTGTCATTACCTGATGCGGATTCATGGTTCTTGCTGCCGCTGCTGCTGCCGCTGATATTAGAGGAGACGGGAGAGGACGGTGAGGACGAAGAAGAGGCCGAATAGACTGTATGGGATTGTGACCGAGGTCGACTCCCCCTGTCCTGCTGTGCCTGATACGCCGTCGAAGGCTCCGAGATAACCGAAGCAGGACGACCCAATCTGGGCGGTTGAGGATATTGCGCTTGCTGCTGCATCTGGCGTGAGCTGTCGGCGGGTGGGTGGGGGGGATGGTTTGCGCTGGTCGTAATAGGGTAGGGGTTTCAGTTGTAGAACAGAAAAAAAATGCGCAAATGAAAGAACAGGATTGTGGGAGGAGCAGGTCGTGTCAAAAGTCTCAGCAATGGATCAAGGATTTTTCATAGACAACGAGGCATTCTCAATGTCAAGTAAAGCCGTGGTAACACAGAGGGGTGGAAAGGGAGCGTGAAAGTGGACAAGTAAAGGACGATCGAATGCTACAGGAGCAGGAAGACAAGGAGAGAGGTCGAGGTAATGAAAGGAAGATGTTGGTCTACTTGAAAAGAGGACGTCGATGCCAGGGACCCGGCCAAAAGACAGCAAAAGTATGAGGGAGAGCGATTTGCCTACAATACAGATCATATATAAATTGGGTGATTAGTCACTGAGATGGCACAGCCAGGTCGTCGTTCCGCGCCGAAGACAGAGGGAGCATGGCTAACAGTTGAACTTATTAATAGCCCGAAGGCTCGAAACACAGGATGGTCCCCAATAAACAAAGGGAATCACGGAGACAAGAACGACTTCAAGAACTGAGCATTGTAGATACGCTAGATACGCTGCCTGGCTCGGTATACTACCGAGATGACAGAGTTGGGACTCGGGCAAGGCATGCAGCAAAGCAACAAACTAGGATTCCTCGAGCTCCTCATCCACAGGCAGCATGGAGCGTACATGTGTGGATTGAAATGAAGGCATCCGGCAATAAATAGGACACAAGAGGCGGGATAAATAGAAAACAGGGTGGCCTGGAATCGAAGGAATAGGACCGTTGGTTCTGTTGTGGAAAAACAAATCTACGAGGAGCTGCGATCATGGCTGAGCCGTAGAGCGAGTGCGCTCGAGAGCAACAAGGAGCAAAGGTAAAAAAGGTAAACACGAAAAGGAGGAGACGAGGAGAGTCGCAGTCTGGAAAGGGTATGATGGGTGTTGATGCATGGCATGCTTGCCTCCCATGGTGGTTTATAAGCAGGGCATGCCTCTACTCCTCAAACAATAAAGACAGTTCAGCCCAAACGCAACATTGCCGTCCTCCTTGCCTCCATGCCCTCGACTATTATTTTTCTCTCCCCTGGCCCCTGCCGGCGCAATTGCTCATTCAGTTGCTTGTTTGGGATGAAAGGGGCTGCAATCATGATGTGCAGAAGTGTATCCCAACGGTGAGCCCGACACTAGATCAATGGCTGCTGTCCCGACCAAGGTGTTGTAGCCTTTGTTTGAACTCGACCGAGGACAGATGAGAGAGGAGCTCCTCCCTCGCCTCTGCCCTCAATCTCCTCTCAATCAAGCTGGATCCATGTCGGCATCGACAGCACCGCACACCCTTCTGACCGTTGGGAGAAAACAAAAGTATTACATGTCGCACCCTGATCCAATGGCGGGATCGCGATACATGGACGGGCACAACAGGCAGTGAGTGATGGCTATGGTTCGTGCCTGGAGAAGTGCCGAGGCAGAGGGAAGGGAAGGAGGGCTGATTAGGCTAGTGGCATTACCTGTGGTTTATGGATGAGTCTAGGGACAGGCAATGAGCAAGCCAATGGGAACAAGAGCAATGGAGAGAGCGAGAGGCGAATGGGGAAGGAAAGGGGAGCAAGAGCAAAGAAAGAGCAAAGAAAGTGTGAGAGAGAAAGACCGCGGGGTCAGAGAAGAGAGAAGCGCAGACACAGGGAACAGCGAAACATGGAAGCAGCCAGACGGACATTGCACACGCCGGAGCTCGATACACGACACAGCGAGCATGCGCATGCGCTCATACTCTTGGACGTGCGCGGGGTAGACCTTCTCCTCCTCGAAAGAAGCAACTTCCTCGGTCCTCTCTCCCGCGCAATCCTTGTCTGGCACCAGCAATCGCACCACCAACACTATTGAAACAGACGACCATCGCTTAGTTGTTGGGCCCGAAAATAAGTCCCCTGTAATCTAAAATTTATTTTGGGATTCCAATTCCGTATTGCATACAAATACATCTTCAGTGTATTTAACCCCTCCCCCCACTTGTTGGCCGCAAATGGAAGGATGGTCTACGAAGGATCTCCAAAGAAGAACAAGACCCCCCAAATGTCACCCAAACATCTCTTGTCCTGGTGTCCACGTCTATAGAAAAAGAAAAAAAAAAGCGCCAATGACCTCACGAGGCATACACCTCAGTTGGGCTGTTGTGTATCGTCCGCGCACAGTCTTCTTGCGTTTTGCACATACCATAGCCAGGCTCTTTGATCAAACCTCGTCATCCCATTACAAAACGTGGCTCAAAGGTTGAAAGCTCTGATTTCTAACCATCGTCGTTGGGCGTCGTCATAAACGCTGACCACGAAAGGAGGTGGTACAGTACTTGCAGATCAATCCGGTGTTGGCCTGGTGGAAATATCTGCCTGTACCGAAACGAGCACGATCTCGTACCATTCGTTCCGGCTGGCATCATGAATCATACTCGAACTGGACTAGGCTTGTCCATCGCAAACACATAACAAGTGCTCCTGCCTGAAACTTTTTGAATCCTTTTTTTTTTTTTTTTTTACCAGAAAGAGTACCGTACGTTAATTATATTTTTATGTTTATGCTTATTTTTTATTTTTTTTTTGCTTTCGTTCGAGAGTCCACTAAATCCTTCCGGATCCATACATCGTCTGCGTATACGACGGAGGTTGATGCTGATTCCTAGGCGGCAGTGCTGGAGGACCCGCTGAACTAGACCTTGGGTACTCTCCTGGCACCGTTAATGCAGATGAGCTTTGTCCCAGTGTGCTTGTCGAATATCCATTGCTCACACTGTGTCTGTGTCCCGTAGAGGCGGTAGAATTGCCATTGTCATTGCTGTTCGTGTTAGGACTCGCATATGGGTCGGATCCCGGGAAAGCCCCTGGGAAAGACCCTGGAAGTGTGCTCCTGAATGTCTGTGATGATGGTATGCTCGTTGCTGGGGTCGGAATCGACATAGCTGGACTCTGCTGCTGCTGCTGCTGCTGCTGAGATTGCTGTGCCTGGGGTGGGTAGCCAATGTTTGTTGGAGGGTACAAGTTCGACGCCATAAATGGGTAACCGACGGGAGGATATCCCACTCCTCCTGGAGCCGAAGCCGGCCGAGAAAGGGGTTGCTGGACAGGCGGGTAGAGGCCGCCGCCACCAAAACCAACACCGTTATTCAAAGGTGGATATATGTTGCTGTTGGCATTATTATTGAAAGGCTGCTGTGGCGGGTATCCACTGAAAGTATTGTTATTGTTGAACTGTGGTGGATATCCAGTATTAAAGTTGTTCTGTTGTGGTGGGTATCCACTATTGAAGCTGTTCTGTTGTGGTGGGTATCCATTGATCGTATTGAACTGAGGAGGGTATCCGCCCTGGCTCTGCATTGGTTGGGGCGGGTATCCTCCTGCTGGATTATTATATCCAACGGGTGGGTAGCCACCTCCACCCTGCTGTGGAGGATAGAACTGCTGATGCGGCTGATTTGGTAGTGATAGTCGCTTGTTAGTATCCAAAGGTGGGTATACTCCAGTGCTCGGGTAGTCGGGATAGCCGTTCACTGCGGCATAAGGATTAGCGCCACATTGTGCATTGGGTGGAATTGGAGCTCCAGCGTAATGAGTCGGACCAGAGGGAGATACTCGCCCCCCTGCCGGGTATCCTGCTGTTGAGTATCCTCCTGTCACTGCTGGTGCTGGTGTTGTCGGTGGTTCTGCTATGTACGCGGTTGTTGTGGCTGTCGCTACTACCGAGGAAGTGGAAGGCAGGCGATGGTGCGCAGCTTCGTTGGGAGGATAGATAGGACGGCGAGCTGGGCCACCGCTCGAAGGAACAGGTGTTGTGGGAAGACGGTTCATCCTGTTGGTTGGGTTTGTAGGGTCCTGTGGAGATCATGCAAAGAAACCCAAGTTAGGATATCTACCCCTGCGGCATGACCACCACTGTTTTTGTGCATATTATATTTTCTTGACAACCCGTCATTGACACCTACATATGAGTAATAGGTCAGCTGGAGCATGAGCTCGCCAGCCTCACGGCCCTTGTAGTGCAGCTCGAACCAATCTATTAATATGAACCGCCAGAAAAGAAAAGGTGTTTGAGAATTACAATTCAATATGACTGCATGGCTCGACATGCCTCTCCAGCTGGCGCAATACAATAATAAGAATGTTTGGAAAGAGAGAGAAAGACAGGGCGAGGGGGGCGTAGTTCACACTACCGGAACAGAGGTTGTTCCTCCTCTGGTGGAATAACATGTACTATGTCTTACCGTCTTGCTCGCCTTGCTCAAGAACCTTGGTTAGGTTAATGACACAATCGCCGATGAGCTCATTCTTTGGATGGTCGTCGTCTAGACAGGTCACGTAGAGCGAGGTCGCATCCTTGGCATCGCTTTCATACATCAGAATATTGATCTGAAGGAGGTCGGAACAGGCGCTTTTTTCGATAAGTATAGCAGACTTCGATTACCTCGTTTATCCCCTCCAACTAACAACATGAACAGCGATTGCTGACTTTACCTGATCATCCTTCCATCGAGGCCGTTGTCCTCCCCTGACGTCTGTTGAACTCTTCTTTGTGACATTGCCGAGTTTGAAGAGGGTAAATGGGTTTTGCTTGCCAAAGCGCTCTCTGTTCGGAAGATCACGTCCCTGGATGGGGACAATGACCAGCTCGCCTGAGACGAAGGAAAGAGAGAGTAAGTGTGAGATACATAAAGATAAAGATATAATCCTTTTCGTTCCTGAGTTCGAGACTTTTGAGTATGTATTACCGATAGGGGTCTTGCCCTCGTCTGGGTCGACCAGCGGCTCTGGCAGGGGCTTGCTGGCCTGGGCGGGAGGATGGTTACGGGCACCTTGAAACAGTTTATGCATGATTGTGCGGTGTCTGGATGCGTGCCGTGTTTTGCGGGTATGTTTGTACAGGTGGTGGTTGCAGTGGTTGTTGCAGTGGTTGTTGCTGCTATGGGCGAGTGTTGGTGTGTATAGCAAGTGCCCGGACGTGACGATGAATGGGGACAAGTGGGCGAATGGGCAATGGAGAGAATTGCGTGAGATGGTCAAAACGAGGTGTCGAGCAAGCGCATGGTCGGGTGTTCCTTTTATACAGCCAAGCATGGACTGGTTATCCAATTTGCGGAGTTTTGCACTGCTCCGCCACCTCTCTCAATGTCGATCAACACCGTCATCCCAAACCCCAAACGGATTTCTGATAGGCCACCAATGCTTGTCTAAATATACATGCAACAACACCCTACACCACCGTGCATCAACACAGCACCACATAGAAAGAGGAGCTGCTTGTTTATTCGTGTATTTGCCATGTGTTGTAGTAACCCCAAAAGTTGATAGGTGGTCTAAATAAATGTATTCAAACCACATCGAAGGAGAGCTTGTTTATTCGTGCATTTGCCGTGCGCTGTAGTGTATCTCAATAATATCTGTTGGCTGCAAGGCATGCCATAGATCGTCAAATCATCTAAAACAGACCGACAACATTGCCCGTCTCAAAGTCAATGTCCACATCGTAAAAGCACGGGCGCGTTGGCAGTCCAGGCATCGTCTGCATCGTTCCACACAATGGGTACAGGAACCCTGCTCCAACAGATGCACGGATGTCGCGAATCGGGATCTTGAATCCTGTCGGGCGGTTCTTGAGCTTCGGGTCGTGCGATAACGACAAGTGTGTCTTGGCCATGCAGATGGGTAAATTGCCGAATCCCTATGATAACAGAAAGGTTAGGATACATATTTTTTTCCCCCTAATAGCCGTAGAATCATCGGTCACGCTCATTTCAACAAAGGGCACGCATTTCCTCACCTGGCGGGTATACGTGGCAATCTTCTCCTTGGCCAGCTCTGACAGCTCAATGCCATCGGCGCCATACATCTCCTTCGCAATCGTCTCGATCTTCGACTCGATATCGGCCTCGACATTATACAAGTATTTAAAGTCGATTGGCTTGCTGGATGCCTGGATAACCGCCTCACCCAGCGCCACAGCTCCCAAACCACCCTTGGCCCAGTTCTCACACGCAACAGCATCATCTGCACCAGCATCGAGCGCAATCTTACGGATCAACGCCATCTCCGCATCCGAGTCTGTTGTGAAGCGGTTGATAGCTACAACAACTGGCACTCCAAACTTCTTGGCATTCTCAATGTGCTTCCTCAAATTGTCACATCCGCTCTCCAACAGCTCCAAGTTCTCAGTGTTGTAGACCTCGGGCAGGGGCTTGCCAGGAGTTACCTCGGGTCCACCTCCATGCATCTTGAGGGCCTTCACGGTTGCAACCAAGACAGCGCAGTCAGGTACCAACCCGCTGGTGCGACACTTGATGTCAAAGAATTTTTCCATTCCAATATCGGCTCCGAATCCGGCCTCGGTCACAACGTAACCCATCTTGTCCTCTGGCTCACCGGGTTCAATACCAGCCAGCTTGAGTGCAATGCGATCAGCAATGATGGATGAGTTTCCATGTGCGATGTTGGCAAAGGGTCCGGCATGGACAAACATGGGAGTGCCCTCGAGAGTCTGCATCACATTGGGCTTGATCGCGTCCTTCATCAAAACAGTCAAAGCACCGCCAATTCCAATGTCATCAGCCGTGACAGGCTCGCCGGACTTGCTGCTGGCAACCACCATCTTGCCCAAGCTAGAGAAAGACACCATGACATCGAACCAGATCAGAATCAACATAACAAACTGTGAAGCCAAGAGAAGCAAATAAACTCGCACACAAACAACACCTAACACAGACAACTAGCATCGAAAATAACCCTTACCGCTCGCGCATGTCCTTGAGATCCGTGCTGAGAGCCAAGACAGCCATGACCTCGGACGCGACAGCAATATCGAATCCAGTCATGCGCTCATGGCCAGCCTCGGTATCGTTGCGTCCAATCTCAATCCTGCGCAAGAAACGATCGTTGGTGTCCATGACGCGCTGCCAGGTAATAGTTTCGGGGTCGATATCCAGGCGAGAAAAGCGAGACACCTCCTCGGGCGTCAATTCAGAGGGGTCGGTCTTGTTAATACCCAGACGCTGAAGACGACCCAGCATGACAGGAGCAAAAACCTTTTTGCCTTTCTTAGCGGGGCAGAGACGGCTGAAAAGGGCCTTGTCCGACTGTGTCTTTTCGTGGAACATACGCGCGTCAATGGCGGCAGCAAGCAAGTTGTTGGCTGCAGTGACGGCATGAATGTCTCCCGTCAAGTGCAGGTTGAACTCATCCATGGGAATAACCTGAGAGTATCCACCACCAGCAGCACCACCCTTGATGCCGAATGTTGGGCCCTGGGAAGGCTGACGGACACATCCAAACGCCATCTTGCCCAAGTGCGCGCCCAGAGCCTGGACCAATCCGACAGTTGTGGTCGATTTGCCCTCACCCAAGGGAGTGGGGGTGATGCCGGTGACGACAACATAGCGTCCATTCTTTCGATGAGAAAGGCGCTCCAAAATATCCAAGTTGACCTTAGCCTTGTACTCTCCATACAGTTCGAGCTACAGTGGAATAAATTACTCCAAGATGAGTCGTCCATAATTCCTGCATATGCGTGCTACCACATTATCCTACGTGCTCAACAATAGCGGACAACATACCTCCCTTGGCAAGATTCCCAGCTCTTCGGCGATATGCCTGATGGGCTTGGGCTTTTGGGCCAGAGCGATTGCGATATCACTGGGCACGGGGTCCAAGAGCTCCAGAGGCAACGGGTTGATGGCGCGCTTACGTCCCTCATTGAGGAAGCGAACAGCAGAGAGGTACGTGTTTTGCATCAACATGGCCACCGTCATGGGCCCAACTCCGCCGGGGACAGGGGTGATGTGGCTAGCATGCTGAGCAGCAGCGCTGTACTCGACATCTCCAACCCAGCGGATTCCAGATTTCTTAGTCAAATCTGCGCAAAGAAGAAAAGGTGAGAATAAGCATTTCGAACAGGTCACAAATTAAACGAAGAGCAAGCAGCAAACGATGCGTCGCCCTTGGTACTCTTGGTAAATAGGGACACATTACCTTCAACGGCATTGGTTCCGACATCAATTACGACAGCGCCTTCCTTAATCCACTCGCCCTTGACAAACTCGGCGCTTCCGATTGCAACAACAAGGATATCGGCACTCTTGACGATCACAGGCAGGTTTGTGGTTTTGGAGTGGCACAAGGTAACAGTGCAGTTATTCTTGGTCAACAAGCTGAAGACAGGCGTGCCCTGATTTGATCAAAGAGATGGGATACGGCGAAAAGTGTCCTGGGTTAGGGTTTTCGACGTGGTTTAAAAAATAGAGTCTTCAGCAGCACATGCTGTGTGTATGTTGATCCACGTTCTACTTACGACAATGTCGCTGCGTCCAACAACAACAGCCTTCTTGCCAGACATGGGCATTCCAGTCGACTTGATGAGCTCAATCACACCCTTGGGAGTGCAAGGGACGAAGGCAGGCTCTGAAGCACGCTTGGAAAGGTGGCCAATGTTGATGGCATGGAAACTAGGGTCATGAATAAGAAATGGTCAGTTGGCACAGATGAATATGACGCTTTCACTCGAGTTTTGGCCCTCGACTCAACAACCTACCCATCAACATCCTTCTTGGGATCAATAGCCTCCGTGACGATTCTGTCGTCCAAGTGATCGGGAAGCGGGAGCTGGACGAGGATTCCGTGAACCTTGGGGTCGTTGTTCAAGGCCTGGACCTTGGTCAATAGCTCATACTGTGTGATGGTGGAAGGCAAATGGAACAGCTCAAAGTCCATGCCAGCCTATGGACATCCCGATACAGGAACATATTCCAGAGCAGTTAGTTAGCTAGTAGAAGCACAGCAATTGCAAGACCATGAACAGGTCCCTAGGCTAGCACCTAATTTTCAAACGCGTGATTTGTCCACGTTTTTTTTTCTCACCTCCTTGGCAGCCTTCTTCTTCATGCTGACATACACACTCGAATCCTCGCGGGCCCCAACTTGAATAATCGAGAGCTTGGGGGTGAAGTTGGGAGAAGTCTTGCGCATCTCCTCGATTTGCAACTTGATGTCGCTGCGGAGGTTTCTATTTGGGTAGAATGGAACAAACAACGTTAGCACGAGCTGTTACCAGCATCTCTTTTCTCCTAGACACGCTTCGAGAAATCCAATTGTAGATTGCCATATATCAACTAGTGATGCTCTGTGCCACAATTGAACATAGAAGGGCGTTGACTTACTGGGCGATAGCCTTTCCATCAATAACCTTGGCCATGGCGGTGCGGTTGTTGTTGTGATAGTGGTGGTTACGATTGTGGGTACTGTTGTTACTCAAAACAACAGTGGAGGTGTGCAATGAGTGTGACCGGCGCGGAGAGAAGAGTCGAACAGAGCGAAGAACAGAATGGGCCAGGAAGGGGTTGGATCCTGTTCGCGACGCAGTCAAAAAGTTGCACCTGGAGATGCTGGATGAGGAGGGTGAAGAAGAAGAAGGAGAAGAAGAAGAAAAAGAAAGAGACGAAGAAGAATAAAAGCGAGAAGAAAGCGACGAGAGCCTTATTTGAGGAGGGTGGGAAAGATTCACGGACGCAAACGACGAATGCGGGTGCGCGTGGAGGCAGATGAGGGCGGTTCGATCGATGGCGGGCAGTGCTCTCAGCAGGACCTTCATTCAAATCAGCCGTAGTCAAGCAGGAGGGGAGCGAACACGAGAGACGGACAGACAGGGAAGAGTTGAAAGAACAGTGTTTGTTTTGCCAGTCGATGGAGCATTGCGGGTGGAAACGATCCAGCGTAAGTTTAAACTTTACTGGACGCACTGTGGGAACATGTCTAGCCCACAAGTGGACACAAGCAGTGTCGCCGTTTACTCCTTCCCTTCTTCCCTTCAACTCCTCAACGCCTCCTTTCTTTTTCTTTGCCGTCATGCAAGCATGCACGCCAGCCAGGCGGTGTCCCCCTGCGGTGACTCTGGGAAGGCCCTTTGCCCTTTTTCACTCTTGCTCCATCCAGGCACATCCGCAGCAATAACTGGCATATCACGTTCCATAACGTCAGCAATAAACCTGATCACGTGCATTATACACGCCGCAGTTTTGGTTGTTGGGGTCGGTCTGAGTGATTTTTCAGTTCCTCCCGTTGTATGCCACCCGCTGAACTGACATTTTTCATGTGGCGATACATTTCTTCTCGTTGCTTATAATGACACCTCCAAATCTCTGTACAAAACATGTCATTATAACGGGAATTGACTGTATCCCAGGATGAACTCGACTGTACGCTTAAAAAGCGGGCAGAAGATGACAAGAAAAAGAGCTAAAACGCTAGAGTCCGCGCCAAAGGATCGAGAGCTAGATATTCAAGATCAACAAAATCAACAACATCAACTTTATCGACACAGATTTTACGATCGTGAAGACTTTATCAATGCCGGCATACCTGGCATCCTTAGCCGTGGGCTAAGGGATCACAAGTCGCATACAACATTTCTAGTTCCTGGTGGGTCTGGGATTGGAAAGTCGCGTGCAGGATTTGAGCTACAGCACTTGGTAACTCATGCCAATCGGCTCAGGATTGGTCGCTGAGATTCGAAGACAAGGAGAGAATAGCTCCGAGGAGGAAGACGAGATGGACGATATGCCGGACTGGGTGCAGGACATATACCACGGGTTGACACTGAAATCCATAGCAGTTTCATGGAAGCATTTATTCAAGACAACAAAGGGTATGAGCAAACGCGCTATGGGACGCAATGATTTCATGAGACCTGCCCTCAGACAACGACAAGCACTGGACGTGAAGGAAATCTAGGCGGGTGCCTGGATCCTGATTGGATGCGGTGTGCTGTGTATGCTTACAGATCTCTAGTGCTCTTTATAGCGCTGCAGTGTGAGGCGGTCTCAGGTCAGGCAGTAACATTCTGCCGCTGACGGCCATGTCAGTGGACCCCACTCACAGTGGCAGCGATACCACATCTTGTAGCAGTGCAATACACAATTGCGCGTTGATTTTTAAAAAATCACCATGTGTTTCTGGGAGCGCTGCTCACCTTGGAGATTGCCACGCAGAATGGTTTCTTGTAGCCACAGCAAACACAGGTAGTGGGCCGTTGATAATAAAGACGTTACCTCCGGATGCTGGCGAACAATCTAGCACACAAATCTCAGGTATTGCTGATTGCCGTTCCTCAACCGCAACTCCCAAAGCTGGGCAACATGAAAGGCGCAATAGTAAATGGA
>MU617313.1:0-16218 GCA_025201705.1 Dissophora ornata
AAAAAAAAATGAACACCATTCGGGCACAGTCGAGAACCAGCAACGTCAGCACCACCAGCAACAGTACCCACAGAAGCCACAGTAACACCCAAAATGTGCAGCCAAGAAAAGCCAAGGTCGCTACCATGGCCCAAATGGACATCTCGTCCTTCTCGCCCTCCAAAAGCAGTAACAGCAGCAACAATAGCCATAGCAGTAGCTATCCTTCAAGTCGCTCGACCGCTTTAAACAATCCTGTTCAGCAACAACGACCACCTCTCAAGATACGATCGTCAGAGTCGACAGTCTCAACCACTAGTTCATTCAGGGCCGGTAATAACAATAATAATAATATTCACGCCCTTCAGCGGGCAGATACAGGCCCGATTATCCGCGTTAGCAATGGAGCAGGGTCAGTGTCAGGAGGAGGAGGAGGAAGTACCATCGGAAGCAGTAACGGTGTAGCTAGACGTGTAGGCAATTCTTCAAGTCTTAGCGTAGGAGGGCCAGGCCAAGGAAGTAGACTGGGAAGAGAAGGATCTATCACGTCCTCGGACGACGGAACTGTCTCTGAAGACTCTACTGAAGATCACATCCCCTTTTCGGGCGCTGGGGGGCTTCTACATGGCAACAATCTGCCCTATGTTGGAAGTGGAGGTGGAAGTTTTGTGTCAAGTCGAAATGGTTCATTAGGACCTACGAGTGGTCCCAAAATCGCAGCGTCCATTTCAGGATCAGGAACTATTGGAAGGGCAAGGGCCGCTACATCATCGACCACAGCAACAAAACCAATGCGGATTGCGGCAGGAGCGTCGATGAGAGTCGATACCTCGTCCACGGTCTCTGCAACAGCATCTTCGGCACAGTCCTTAAACGTGACAGCAGGGGTAGGTGGTGGTAATGGAGGGTCGGCCACAGGGCTATTGTCGACCTCCCTTTCATCCTCTACCTCGTCATCATCGTTGTCGTGGGTCAGTAGTCCTTCGAATAAGAACGGAACATCAGCATCAGTAGTAGGCCGTGATGACTCGGCCGTCAGTGTCACGTCGCCGACATCCGCACCCAACAATCTTCTACAGCCGCCTTCACCGGGACAGGTATCAGGATCAGGGCAGCAGCAACAGCAGCAGCAGCAGCAATCGACAGCGGCCCGGGCCGCAAAGCCGACAAGCCAAAGCGCAGCCGCAGCCGCAGCAGCAAAGTTGGCAGAAGAGAACCGACGCGTAGAAGAGGCAGCACGTACACGGAGAAAGATTGCAGATCTGGAACTTTCGAACGACATGTTGTTGCGGGTGAACAGGACCTTGGAGGCCACGAACCGGAAGCAAGCGGCCGAGATGCAAGAACTCAAGATGCGGATGCAATCGTAAATGTCCCTTTATTTTTTTTGTCTTTAAAGTGTGTGTGTGTGTGAAGGTGGGCTGGATATTGTCAATGAACTGTGACTGACATGTTCTCTACATGGAATAGTGCTCAATTCGGTGGCGACTTGTCTCTCACACAGGACCCAATCGAATCTAATCAGATCAGTCCTGCAGCAAGCGACCCTGACACTGCAGTCATCATCCACGAGCTGACGGAAGCTGAACGACAGGCTGCCATGACATTCAAACGTGTCTGCATGACGATCGAACAGCTGATCTATGAGGCGAAACAGGCACTGGATCAATCGACCAAGAAGGCTGGCGTCAAAGTCTTGTCATCGTTTGATATGTGTAAGTACAGACACATGGACACCTTTTCTTCTAATGAGATGCATGCATGCCTATAACAACGCGCTTTAGTGCTGCCAGAAGCATTGAAAGGCTCTAAGGCAATTCGGCTAACCGTAAATATGGCACGTTCTTTTTTGCTTTGTGCCTCCATAAAAATTTAGATGAGAAGGAGGTGATGGAAGACGAGGCTGAAGACGACGACTTGGATGCTGCAGACCAGTCAGTGGTGTTGAATGCGGACGATGAGGACCTAAAGGGTTCGTTTGCAGAAGGGATCTTGGATGCCTAAACACCCATGTTTCGGATCCCGTGCTTTAATTTCGTGATGTTGTAGTTGTTTTTTGTTTGTTTGTTTGGGGGTTTTTTTTTCTTTTCTTTTTTCTTTCCTGCTGTTGTTGTTGTTGTTGTTGTTGCTGCTGCCTTACTACCCTTGTTGTACAATAATACTTTTTTTTTCTTGTTATGTATTACATTAGAACACATACCTTCCATTCGTTTCACTCCACTCTTAGAATCAACTTATGTTACAACAGGGGGGGAGGGGAGGGGATTCCTTTTTTTTTTTTGCTTTATTGGGGTTCCGCGCAAGATGTTTTCGCGTTTTGCCATTTGTTCCCTTCTCTCTCTCTCTCTCTCTCTCTCGCTTTTGCAATATAACTGTGCATTTTGTCAACAGTCAACACAATAAACCTACAGAAGCAAACAAGCTGAAACCATCATTCTCATTTTTTTTTTTAAAATAATGATATATTTTTTTTTCTGGGGTGGCTCTGGTTGAGCAGAGAACTATTGGTACAAGTAAAGAGAAAATGAAAAAATGAAAAAAAAACCGATACATAGGGTATCTTTCAGAGTCTGAGAAGGGGGGGGAGGTGGTTGTACAATGGGTTGTGTTGAATAGAAAAAAAAAAAAAAAAAAAAAAAAAAAAAAAAAGCAATGAACAGGGGTATGGCGATTTTTTTTTGCTTTTCGGAATTGAAGAATCAATAACGTCTATAAGGTATGAAGCAAAGGGTAAAAAACACACAAAAAAAAAAAGACAACAATAATAATAATAATAATAATAACAAAGGATGTAGCGCTGGCGTTTTAGTCACTGGTGGCATAGATAGCCATCGAGGTCGCGCTGGGTTGCCACATCCTATTCTCAATGGCAGTATCATGGCCGACAACCATCGACATCAAGGTGCCTGCAGACGGGGAGGCCATGGAGACACGATATCCGTGGTGGCCTCGGTGATGATGACCACCATCCTCTTCCGCATCCTCTCCGTCAGCACCATCATCGTGGATCGGCTGCTGGAACTGGCGATAATCGCTCTCCATCATCGCTTCAGCACCATTACCGGATCCAGCCTCATTCGAGTAAAGGTACGCCATGCCCTGGTGCTGCTGCTGCTGGGCATGATGGGCGTAGGGTCCTTGGGTCATGGTCGACCAGGGATAGCTCATCTGCTCCTCCCGGACGGGAGGCGAAGAGAGCGACAAAGACTGCAATCCACACTCCGTTGTTGGGGTGTTCACTATGCTGTGCTGCTGCTGCTGCTGTGCCAGGAGGATATTCAACTGCTGTTGCTGCTGTTGAGGCGACAGTTCCGCATATGCTGATCCAGTTGAAGGAGGCATGCGCAATCGATGGCGCAGGACATGGCATCGGTTCTCGAGAATGTTCAGGAACTCATACATCTGGCCCGGTCTCATGTGCTCCACAAGCACCTGGAACCGCCCGTCGTCAAAGATCAACGACTTTGCCTGGCCATTCTTGTCGAGAGCTGAAGGGACATTTGACATCTCTTGTGAATCCTCAGTCTTAATGGAAGACAAAAGCATACCGTCAGCAGGGGGCGAGGACACGCCGGCGAGAGCGGTGGGTGGGAGCGAATACGGTGCCATGGCATGGGCCATTGGAGGTACTGTCGATCCAGTCAAAGGAGAGCAGAGGGTGCTGGTTGGTGAAAAAGGCCCGCCTTCACACATCAACAGTGGGGAGTCAGTCACCCCATTCAGATCGTCCGGAAGAAAGCCTGTCGAGGTGTAGTTGCCATAGGCACCCGTGGGGTCCTGACCTGAAGTGGCAGCCGCCAACTGACCCATGATCGTATTGTTAGGCATTTCACTCATAGTATTGTAGGCTTGCCATTCAACCGACTGGGAAGCTGATCCAGCATTTCCCTGTTGTCCTGCCATGACACCGGCACCTGTGACAACACCCATATACGAGTCTGTATGGATGGGACCCGTGAAGGACCGAGTCTGGCGGTGACGCGACATCGTCTTTGAGCCTTTGCTGTTGCCGTTGCTGCTGCTGCGCTTCACACGCGTTGCTTCGGCTTTGAACATCAACGAGCCACTCTTGATTGTTCCATCCGCAGCCATCTCGGCCGCGCCTGACTCTTGCTGATCAGCAGATGCCGACGACTCTGCATCCTGCTCGGCGGCCACTTCTGGCGATGCACCATCGTTGGTGCTGCTCTTCTCTGGTCCAGATTCCGTGGCAGCGTCATTCTCGGGCGACGCGGACTCTGGCTCTTCCCCTCTGAAGCTCTCGCTGGGCGACATGACTGGCGACGCTGAGCATGGCGATGACACAGATTCCCTTTTGATGATACCACTAGCTGGAGGCGAGAGCGTATAGGGGGACGAAGTCTCGCGTTGCTGGCTCAGTGAGGGCTTGTGACGAATATGCAGAGGCCGATGACCGTTGTACTGTTTGTAGTACAGACCACAGGCATTGCACAGCGAATGCTTGCGATCCAATGTACGACGCCAAAGGGGTGTCTGCGTCACCTTGCAATTGAAGCACTCCAAAGCACGGGGTGGTCGCGTGCTCACCTTTTTGGTCTTTGTCGTCTTGGAGCTGGGCTTCTGCAGTGCTGCCAACGCCCACACCTGATTCGAACCCGACGCGGCATTATTGCCATTGGCATTGCTGTTGTTGCTGTTGAACTGCGTTGCCACACCACCGTTGCCCATGCCGCTCATATCGGGACTGGAAGTCGAGCCTGTGGGGACAGCCAAGGAGAGGCTAGGATCCTCCATCGGCCGAAAGTTCTCAGCCATCATCTGACTATGGGTCATGTTTTCCATCATAACATATTCACCAAAGTGATCCTCGTCGTTCATGGAAGGATGCATATGATGTTGTTGATGGTGTGGTTGGTGGTGGTGCGGGTGTTGTTGATTGGAGTAGTGTTGCTGTTGCTGTTGCTGGAACTGAGATTGGAGCAACATCTGTTGTTGGTATTGATGTTGCTGCTGCTGCTGCTGCTGCAGATGCTGCATATTTTGCTGCAACTGTGCCTGCGGATCTTGTGGAGACTGTACTTGTTGTTGTTGTTGTTGTTGTTGTTGCTGTTGTGGTGACGACTGATTGGTAGAGTCGTTCGGAGAATTCACAAGGGGGTGTTGTGGGTGAGAGTGTGCAGCTGTGTTCGTAGACTGTTCCCAGGACTGGGGGGTGTTGTAGCCAGTAGGCGCGGACGCAGAGTTGGGCGAGTAAAACGTAGCAAGGGCAGAGGAATGTTGTGAAGACTGCTGCTGTTGTACTTGTTGTGATGGCTGTGAGGATGGTTGTTGTTGTGGGTGTGAGAAAAGGCCGCCGAGACCGCGGACGTCTAAGGGATCATCAAGGGTATTTAAAGAAAGACGTATCATTAGAAAACAGAATACGAACACAAAGTTGGCAAGGAAGGTTGGTGTCTCCACGCAAGAGCACACTACGCAGACACATGTGGCTAACCATGGGAAGGGAAAAAAACCCATATTTCCATGCCCTCGCATTGAGGAGGTGCAACCAGGTCAACAAAAAAAAGGGGGGCGAACGAAAAACACAAGCAAACACAGGCTGCATTCTCTTTTAAAAGAAACCCAAGATATTTGCCCCAGTGCAATAGAGGCCACACACACAGAAGCGGGGAGGGGTACACGCGGCCCTGGCGCCTTTGGCTCTTTTTAACAGCAAGGAACAGATAAAGATAGACCAGGAGAGGCTGAGGCTGAGGACAAGGAGAGAGCATATTCAGCCATGCCGTGGGAGCATGGTCATGACATGAGCATGAGGAGGAGGCGCGAAGAAAGGGGTCCAAGACGTCGGTGGTAGGGGTAGAAGGAGGAAACATAAACCCAAGGAACAAAGCACTGAGAAATGCGCGGGGTTATTCAGTATGAGCGCGTGGGGACACTCCACTGAATGACAGTTTGGACCCAGGAGAAAGGCAGCAGCCAACAAAAAAGGCCGGAAAGTGAGGAGACGCAGGAGAGAAGTGAAGGGAGCGAGAGAGAGAAAGAGAGAAAAAACTCAAAAGGAGCAGGGGACAGAGATAGAATAGCGTGCATCAACCATTCCTCGCATGAAAAACAGAATAGAGACAAACAGAACATGGGGAAGGAGACTGGCAAGTCATGCCAGCCGGGAAAAATGGCACTGTTGAACAGGCGAGGAATGACAAAATGAAAGAGGATTCTATGATTATTGATAGATTGCCTGGAGAAGTGGGAACCATTGTCCTGTGTGAAGAATGAACGGATGGGCAGGTCGGCAAGAACGGGCAGGACGAGAAGGGCAGGCAAGAGGGGAAAGGACAAGAGGAGACAGAGAAGGACAAGCGTGAAAGGAGAGAGAGAGAAAGGAGGGAACAGAAGGAGGTACGACGCGTCCGACTAACCAACCATCCGCCACAATACAGCGTCACACTTGCGCTCTTCATACTCTCTCTGCTCCCGATCTATTCCCGTCTGTGTGGAATCGCGCTCGATTTGTTCTGGGCTTTGGTTGACAATACGATAGAAAACAACAACGAACACATGTAATACGAAGCGGAGGGCGAAAGGATTGTATGCAGTACGATGGCCGGACAAATAAACGAAGGCGGTGGATGCCGGATGCAGTATGCAGTATGACAACACCAACACTGCGTCCGAGCACGCGCGTGAGAGTGCGCGTGAACGAAGCGGGAACTTTTTCTTTTTTTTTTTTTCCAAATGCAATGCGATGCTACCCTTCCACAAACACACGCACCATGCACACATGTTGTTATACAAGCATATACAAGCATGCACAAGCCTGGCAGGGACAGGGCAAGTAGCTCAGGGATGACGATGACGAGAAGGCCTTTGCGTTTGTGTTTTGCTGCTCGCAGTTGCATATGTGCTCCCCCAACCCAATCCAGTCCAACCCCACCTCACACTCCGCGCTGCATGTGTCCAATAATGTTTGTTTGTGGACGTGTCTCCCTCTCAAAAAAAAATTCCCTCCCGTGTCGGAAATGCACGATGCGCGCGGTATGGAGCACAAAACGCACAAGATAGTAAAAGGAACAAAAGCAAAAGAGAGGGTGCTCAACAGAACGCGTTTTTCGCCCGTATCTGCAAGAGAGAGGCCGGGAGGAGCGACAGTAACACAAAAGCAAAGGTGCGGAGGAAACAATCGCCAGTCCCTGACGTAGTGGCGTCAGCGACGGGGAGTAGTATATTGATCAAGGATCCATGCGTACCTGTATAATCGCGAAGGCCAACATTATTGCCTGCATACCCCTTGTTAAGACCGCTCTCGGCTGCGACCATCTCGCGCGTGGACATAGTCTGCATCAACAGGTTGCGCGACTGGCTCTGCATCTGCTGCTGGATCATCTGCTCGGGATCAAGGTGCTGGTGGTCGAACCTCATGGGAACCTCGACTCCGCCGAAATACCTTGAGGTCCAGATGGCAGCACCGCCATTAGCAGCGACTGCTGCTACTACCGAGGGATCGAGGGCTTCGAGCTTGACAGCGTGCTCGTGGCTGTTGGCAATCGAGGACACGGTACTGATGGAGGGAGTTGGTGGCGCAGGCACGGAGACTGTTGTGGAACCAAGGTTTGGGCTGAGAGCAGAGGTGGGGGAGGAAATACCTTGACTGCTGCCGTTGGAGTCGCTGAGGATAGCGATGGAAGAGTTGCTCTGTAGCTGCAGCTGGTGTGGTTGTGGCTGGTTCTGGTTGCTGGGGTCATAGACCCCTCGACTGATCAACTGGGCTGATTCCATTGTGTTGAGATCCATTCAGATCTTGCAAAGGGGGGAGAAAAAAAAACAAGGCACAGAAACCTGAGAGGTTAACAACAATGGTACTGGCGATTCTGGCACAGCGGGAGGATTCTTTCGAGCGAAAGAGGATCGAGCGAAGAAGAGGTATGAGTATCGAGTCCGATGAGCAGAGAAGAAGAGGAGCTGACAGCCTAGAGGGTGTGCAGCAAGAAAGGGGGGCGCGCGGTACTCAACGCTATGAGAAAGGACGCTAAACGCGGGGTCAAGTCCTCTTCTTTCAAGTCCTGTTTTGTTTGACCAACACACTCGAACGCCAGTGGTGCACAAGCCTGCGGGCCATGCACAAGTCTGCGGGCCAAGCCCCACCCCGGAAGAAACCCCTGCTGCATGCAGCATTGTCCAGGTCGCCCTGTTGCGCTCGGGGAAGGGAGGGGAATGGCGGAGAAAAGAAATGAAACGATACCGCGCTCACCCCAAAAAGGGTAGAGGTGCCTGATTGCTTTGCGCCTTTTGTTTTCTGAGGACGCAAAAGGGGAAAGAAACAGTGCAGATCATTGATAGGCAGACTGCCAGGTACAGTAATAAGAAAGAGAGGGAGAGAGGGAGAGAGGAGTATTGTCGACAGAGTCATATGTTGGTCAAAAGGGAAAGACAGGATCAAGAGAAAGGGTGGTAACGGCAAGTAATAGCCGAGGGCGTTGATAAACAACAACAACAACACCAACACACATTCACATACACATTCACATACACATTCACGCACGCCCACACAATATGCATAGACACAATATGCATACACACAATACAAATCAAGCGGCACACGAGTGGTTATGTTGTGAGCGGAAATGGAGGGGTGGATCGGCAGTAAATGAGGATGCTTACTTTGATTGCTTCAAATGGTATAGACAGACAGTGGAAGTGATAGTTCAGAATATAGGACTAAAAAGGGCAGAGGGAGTCTTTTCTTCTTGCTTCTGTGACGGAATAGAATCTCAACGGAAAGTTCGTTAAGCTAAACGGACGAACGGTGAGGGAAGGTATAAACGTGTGGGGAGAAGGTATATGTGTCTATCAATGTGTGAGGAGAGAGCGTGAAATGTCGAAAGAGAGCGCTGAGATCGTGGATTGACACAGCAGTTGTACAATGGTGTGATGATGAGAGGTAAGGTTCAGAGGGGAGGGGGCGGAGAAAAGGAGGGCTGACAGTTGTTGATAATGATGATTGATGTTGTTGACGGAAGCTGTTGCTGTGCGGTCTCTTTCGTTGCCAGGAACGTATGAACAGTGAGAACGGGAGAATGAGAATGAGAATGAGAGACAAAGTGAAGGTGACGATGAGGAACCAAAAGCCAGAAAAAGGAAAATCCCAAAACAAAAAGAGTGGGAACCCACCTTATTTCAGCGTGCTTTTATATGCATCCGACCATTGGAGACCAAAAGGACAAGGATTAGGATCGAGGCCATTGTTCGCGGCTCTTTAGTGTTTAGATTAAATCAAACCACAAAGCGTACAGTGTATGTGTTTGTGAATGCATGTTCAACCCCTCTTTTTCAAAAACACGGACTGAATAAGTGCCGTGCTCAATTCAACAGGGCATCATTCCCCTTTTCGTCCACGATGTTGTTCGTACCACCACGGCCGAACAAATTTTTTTTACAATAACCGTTGTTTATTACAGTAATTGACTCGACGAATTCTATTGCGTCTCGCCACTGAATAATCAACCAAAGACCCTATTCATTGCTCCTCTTGCTCTTGCTCTGCCGCACTGTAAACAAGTGTACTGCATATATAAATGCACCAATTCACTCCATTCAAATATCAACAGGAGCATAGAGTGCAAAAAAGAATGGAGGAATCAAGTTACAGGGCCAGGGATTATTTTCCCCCATTTATTTTTTTGTATGTGGTCAGGTACATACATTCGACCACTTTCTAGGCCCAAAGATAATGCATACTCACCCTCACGTTCTGCCGGATGGCGGGTTTATCTTCGCCTTGACGCTATGAAGAATCGGTGGGGCCGCGCCTTGACCCGCAGCACAGGGCTCCTTGAGGGCAAGCGACCAAACTTGTTCAAACACGACCGCCCTCCAGAAACGCAGAGTAAAAAGAAAAATTCTCCGCCACTCAATTTAGTCCTCGGCGCGGCTTTCGAAGCGACCATGTATTCTCGGCCATGTATGCGAGCAAGGAAAAGAACGGACTGGGATGTGCAGTTTGGTCTCAAGTTCGGCTTTCTCCTGTTTGCTCGAACGGCGCTTGCCACGAACATTGCCATTTCGCCCGTTTAGTCGCTCAGTCATCGTCTACGGCGTCTGGAAAGAGACACACCTGTACATAACGAAAGCAGTGTCGAAAGACGTTTTGGCTACGGTTCCAGGCCATCATACAACATGCAATCCCTAAATTGCTCGCTGTCACAGCTAAAAAGAATAGGTCTAGTAGCTCTGGGGCACTGGATGCTCAGAGAGATCGCTCAAATATGGATAGAGTGTAATATGGCGCGCTAATGTCCCTTTCCCTAGAGTGAAAGCAAAGTAATAGCAACAGCGATGATCCCATGAGGTCCTCTCCCCTTTTTGTTCTATCCAATGGTCTTTTCTCCTTGAAGACCGTTCTCGGTTCTCAGAAATGGACAGGACAAATGCGGGATGTCAAGAAGCATGTACGCAACCAACCACGGGCGATAGTTGTCATTTGTGTGGCAATTGCATGTCAACAGTAATTAGCCATTGGTCAGGCGGGTAATACGATAAATGGTCTGCCATCCCCATCGACGGACGGACGCACGCACACGTTGCGAAATATCTGTTGATAACATTATTGCCGTGGCTATTGGTTATTGTTGATGGTATGCAAGAAACGGCTGGCCGTTTCATCAGTTTTTATTGTTGTGCGTAAATTCCCAGTCCAGGAAAGGCCGACGAACAATGGTTGGTGCGTGTGTCTCTTACTCGACATTGGGTTGGTGGTTGCGGCAATGTGTGTGTGTCCAGAAGGCCGTGTTGTTGTCTGTTGTCTGGTCATATTACTGCCTCTGCTGCTCCCTTCGTCCATGGGCATAATATTTTATGCGTTTTTGAGAATGGATTGCTATTTTTTTTTTTTTTTGTCGTTAGAGAAAATTGCTTGCACATCGTCGCCATTGTTGTCGTTGCATGGGGCAACGTGTTGTCATCCCCCGGACTTCCTGAACTTCCTGAAAGCTTGAATTAACCTTGGCAAGTGATGAGCAAGAGCTCGGAAGGATCGCTTCTACTCTATCTCCAAATTTTATCCGTCCGCCATAATCAACCACTTTCCGTCCACCCTAGTGTGACAAGTTCCAACTCCACACACATGGCTTACACACCATTGGAGCATTAGTTTCAAAGGGCGACATGTAGTTGCAGGCGTGACCCGAGTAACATAACACGTTATAGCTAAAAAAATTAACGCGACAACAAAAAAGGAAGATGTAGGGATGAAAGAATTATTTCATGCTCGGGAATTCCATAAATAACAAGTTGCTCACACTCTACTGCACTGACAGCGGGAAATCCGGACGAGCGAATGTTCAACACGCATCGCGGACTAAAGTCGTCCGTGCTCCTGTTATGCAGTTGGTGCGTTTTTTTGGATCCTCCATGTTTATTCCCTCTCTCTGCCCCCGCATCAACAGCTGCAAAACGCTTCAGCTGATCTAATCTCGATGCGTCAGACAGTTGAGTCTTTTAATTTCATCTTATCAGTGTACATGATGGCGGTGGCTCCACTCGACTCTTGATTAATGCAAGAAGATGCTGTTGATTCACGTTTTTGCATTCCTTCTCCACCACCATGTTTGGCAAAATTTCATACCAGAAGACGGGGGTACCTGAGCAATCCCATAAACACGTTTGAAGGACGATGGAGAAGTAGACCATATGTGCTCCTCCACGGTCTATTTCCATTGTTTTTGTTGTGATCCCTGGTGGATGCTAAAATTCCGTGAACGTACGAGGCAAAGGAAGGTCAGATAGACATTGCAGATCCGTGTGTTGTTATGCTGAAAGAGCGACTTGACAGCATGCTCTTCTCCTAAACTCAAGAGCTTTCCGAGAACACCGTCAGATAGAATTTTGGGAGTTGCAGATGAGATCCGTCAATTCATCCGAGAGGAAGGCTAGGCACCTATGCCGCGCCTCTAACGCGAAATGTTTATTGACCACCAGAGTCAGAATATTGAGAGTCAGTCGACAATTCGTCGGAAACGTGAAGAAATGAGCTCCTTTTTTCAGGCACCACAGCAATTAAAGTCAGCATTGCAAGCCAAGTTCGTGATCAGTGACGAATGGATTAGATCGAGGAATAAAACGGGGAGATGTTAAGTAATTTGAAGGTTCTATCCCATCATATCGCTCAAACACGTTCGTCGCCATCGTCTACAGAAAATTATGTGATCATCTTTATTTAATTCACTTCTGCATCGCCTATGCCTTGAGGCTTTAATGGTGACAAGCCTTCGAGACGAAAGTATGGGGCAAGGCTGTTATTGGTACGTTTCTCTGTCGAATGAATACAGCTTATGGATCTCGAGGCGCCGGAGAGCGACCTAAAAAACCAGCATTCCAAAAAAAAAAAAAAAAATGCCGTCGACACTCCCTCTCCTGCTTTCGATTCCCTCCAAAAGCCTTGCTGCCCTAAATACATCCCTGCACATTATTTATTGTGAGGCACTGCCAGATTACAAATTTCGGTTTAGTCTAGTGTGCGAGAGCCGAGCCAGACAGTCGACATTGCCCCTCGAGACCATTGGAGAAATGAAGCTTGAGTACAGTATGAGAGCAAGACGTAAAAATAAATTTGGAGAGCTGCCAAGGATGAAAGTCCCAGACCATGTCGATTATGCATTGCTGTGCAGTGCCCAATTAGATTGCCACCTCCCACTAAACATGTTGACACTCTGAACGCGTTCTTTTTCTATGTAGAATTCCTAAATGACTCTTCGAAATGAGAGCTATCGGTTCCGCTATATCGTCGCCGTTGCCCCTTCTCTCAGCCCTTGGCTCCTGCATCCGGCGTATTACTATCTCCGTTCTATGCAGTTTAATGGCCTAGGTTCCATTTTGGCGGAGAATTATGAGGGCTATTGCAGCAAGCTTAAAATTTTTTTTAATTGTATTCACCCTTGCATCCTACGTTTTGAACTTTTGGACATGGACCATAGAGGAGACTCGATTTGAGGTAAGAAGTGCTCGCCGCTCAATTGTCATACATTAGGAAACATTAGCTGGTCGCCGTTATTTCAGAAACGCAAACAGTTATGGTTACGTGTTCCTGCGGTATTGATCATTGTACAAAAAAAAATCGCGCATCAGCACTATGCAGAAGTCAGATGGAAAAGGTGGAGAATGAACGAGAATGCAGATGAACAAGAAGTTGTGCGGCATAGAAACTCTGTTTCGTTGATGATTGCTTCGTCTTGGTATCACCATCAACGTTCAGAATGAAAAAAAGTTCAATTGAAAAAAGGCGATGTTAAGCATTGAATTGCTCTGGTTTGTTCCGCCAAATACGCAACCACGCGCGCAACTAAGCAGTGCGCTGTTTTATTTTCTCTTAATTCAACCGCGAGTATGACTCAACAACCAGATTGCGCATCTTCGTCAGAGGAAAATAGTAACTCTGTGCCGTTTTATCTCCCACGGCATTTCGACAGAGCTGCGTCTTTCAAGAAAAAATCGTTCAGCGGTTTGCTCCTGTGCATTTCTATATCCAGAGCACGCAAGAAAATCGCAGTGCATGTCATATCCTCTTCCTTTTTTTTACCTTCACCTGACCAGCAAAAATCAGTCCAGGTTTTTTTTTTCGACTTTCTCCCCTGTTCGTTCCTCAAACACCCAAACAGCTGGCTTTCTCGGAACGTAATTTCTTTCTATTCCCCACACAAACGACCAGCTGTTCATCCGAGCTGCGCTTTCCTCCGGCCATTGCCTTCTTATTTTAAACGTGATGACCACAATTACATGTCCTCCCGGAAGCTTGACCCGCGCTTTTTAAAGTCCAGCCGCCTATTATGTAACAAAAGTTACAAAACAGCAAAACTCAGCAGGCTAGCAATCAAGGACAACAACAACAACAATAACATAGCATGCAGTTCGGAAAAAAAAACAAGACATGGGCTACAAATATGGCAAGACAATGCAATGATAATAAAAATAGGGCGCGTAACTGCATTACGCCTTTACTTTTCATAGCATGAATTCAGTTGCCTTATTGTTCTCATAGGTTCAAGTGCAAAAAAAGGAACCTTCTAGATCCTGGGGAAGGTCAATTACGCCTGGGGGTTTTTTTGTTATCATGTACCTATGCGTCTTTGTGTGTGCGTCCGTGTTCTCATTCTTGGTTTTTGGCTCTTTGAGTGAGGAGAGGCTTGAGGGCGCTATGGGACCAAGCATAGGCTCGCATCGCTCGCATTTAGCTCTCAGGGATTTTTGCAATTATTCCATGAACAGAGATGTTTGCCACCAGAAATTCAAAACAGCGACCGCGAAAATAGCCCGCCCAAATTGCGGAATTGCTGGCTTCTTCTTAGTTGCTTTTTATTTTTGAAATGCTCTAGCTTTCCTTTGACTCACATCCACCCACCTTCAATAGCTTGGTGACAGATGGGATCATTCTCAATTGTCCGCAGATCGGTGGTGTTGGTCGAAGTTTTATCTCAGAGCAGTTGCTAAAGTATAAAATGCGCCGCAATTGAGACCGACGCGCGCCAAACCTTTTTATTTTATCTTCCAGCCTTTGAAATCGGGCGTGGCTTTTTCGTGATTTTTGGTTTCTGCTAAAAAAAAAAAAAAAAAAAATGCACACGGACACACGTCAACCTGATCTGGTACCGGATGACTCCCCCTCTCATGACATCCAGCGACTAAAATCCGGAAATCTCGGGTTGATTCTCGATGCAAATTTGTAAAGAGGTACAGACAAACGTTGCGTCACTACTCGAGTCTTCAAGAGCTGTGCCGTGGAACGTGGCGTACGCCGATAGTACAATTGGTTATGACCGCAGAGGTACAACGGAGAAAAAAAAAGACGGAAAACACAACAACCAAAAAACGCATAGTCTACCTCTTCTGCAATCCCTCTTTCTGCTCTGCTCTGCTTTCCACTGTATTATTTTTGTTTGGTGAGTGCTTATGTGTTCCCTCTCTTTCGAATCGCTCTGTTACCCCTGCACTAGTCACTGAGAGTACCCATGCATTTTTTTTTTATATTTCTTGGTGTCTTTTTTTTTGTGAGCGACAAGATGTTTGTTACACAGAATCGAGCACGCTTTCACTTGCTCCCCCCCTCTCCTGTGTGTATGTTACACGCCTACGTGGTAAGGTTTCCAAATCCTTTTTCAAGGCGTTTAGTTGAGGGTTTCCTGACGCTCTGTTCAACCGCCAATTGAGAGGATGAAGTGAGCAATCGCACCTTGCTTTTTCCCCCCTTGGGTTTTTTTGTAATGTCTGCGGTATCAATAGTAAAACTATTGTTCATGGCGATGAACACAGCTTGGTGGACCACCCCTGTTCAGTATATATTTTTTTTCCTACTCTCTCTCTCTCTGTTTTCATTTTTTGTTTCTAACCTAACATTTTATCGGGTCCGGGGACAGGGGAAGGGGGTAGGGGACCCAATTCAATACTAAGTAATTTAGAAAACAGCCATTACCAAAGAAAAATAGAAAGGTCCTAGTCTACCTCACACTACAAGCTAGGAAAATTTATTATCTCCGCCGGTGTTTTCTAACAATCTCATGACCAGACACGTTTTCGCCATGCTGTCTTGTTAGTTGTTGCTGACTATTGTTGTTTCTTGTCTTTGCCGCTGCCGTTGTCGCTGTCGTTGTTGATTTGTTTTTTTTTCTTTTTTTTTCCCTCTTACTTTTTTATGGTTTAGAGAAGGATAGAAAAAAATATAGACCGATGACACAGCTCCACCCGAAGAATTGGACCAAAGTAAAACAGAAAAGGCGATAAAGCGTGATATATGTCCATGGCGCGAAACATTTTTCATGTTGTTTTGACAGGCTCATTGAAAGGTGTGTGGATTGGGCGGGAGAATGCAATCATGATTGCAATGTATGATCAATAAGCTACTTGAGATAACCCCTACGCGATCCGGGAGCAGAAGATCAGGGATGTCTGTTTCCGAGCTTAAGAGACTACATTGAGGATAACAAAACACCTTATGGATCGGGTATTGAAGGGGGGGAGGGTGTGAAGGCCCAGGTCCATCATGGCAACAGCATCACAACAAACAAGAACGACAGTTCCCTCCCAAATTGTTTCAATGCTCGAGCGCAGCGCCAACCCAAGCTCGGTTGATCGATGATCCAAACATATATCTGTTTCTATGCCTCAATACTGCTCAGCGACAGGAAGGGGGTGTAAAGAAATTCGACCTCCTCAACAGGTCCTCGTTCTGGGACATGTCCATGGTGCGGTTGAGCAATGAACTTTACGAAATGCAACATGTTGAGCTCAGAAAAA